>CAJHNH020001491.1:0-132441 GCA_905116865.2 Candidula unifasciata | reverse complement strand
ACATAACTACAGTCCACATAGAATAACCTACATAACTACAGTCCACATAGAGTACTAGTCCCCATAGAACTACCTTACAGTAACTACAGTCCACATAGAATAACCTACATAACTACAGTCCACATAGAATAACCTACATAACTACAGTCCACATAGAATAACCTACATAACTACAGTTTACATAACTACAGTCCCCATAGAACAACTTACATAACTACAGTCCACATAGAATAACCTACATAACTACAGTCCACATAGAACAACCTACATAACTACAGTCCACATAGAATAACCTACATAACTACAGTTTACATATAAAAACCTACATAACTACAGTCCACATAGAATAACCTACATAACTACAGTCCACATAGAATAACCTACATAACTACAGTCCACATAGAATAACCTACATAACTACAGTTTACATAGAACAACCTACATAACTACAGTTTACATAGAACAACCTACATAACTACAGTTTACATAGAACAACCTACATAACTATAGTCCCCATAGAACAATTTACATAACTACAGTCCCCATAGAACAACTTACATAACTACAGTCCACATAGAACAACCTACATAACTACAGTCCACATAGAATAACCTACATAACTACAGTTTACATAGAAAAACCTACATAACTACAGTCCACATAGAATAACTTACATAACTACAGGTTACATAGAAAAACCTACATAACTACAGTTTACATAACTACAGTCCCAATAGAACAACTTACATAACTACAGTCCCAATAGAACAACTTACATAACTACAGTCCCAATAGAACAACTTACATAACTACAGTCCCAATAGAACAACTTACATAACTACAGTCCACATAGAACAACCTATATAACTACAGTCCACATAGAACAACTTACATAACTACAGTCCACATAGAACAACCTACATAACTACAGTCCCATAGAACAACCTACATAACTACAGTCCCATAGAACAACCTACTTAACTACAGTCCCCATAGAACAACCTATATAACTACAGTCCACATAGAACAACCTACTTAACTACAGTCCCCATAGAACAACTTACATAACTACAGTCCCCATAGAACAACCTACATAACTACAGTTTACATAACTACAGTCCCTATAGAACAATCTACATAACTACAGTTACCACATAACAACCAAAATCATTACATTCCCCATAGAACAACCTACATATCTACAGTTCCCATAGAACAACCAAAATAACTACACTCCAAAATGAACAACCTACATAACTACAGTTCCCATGCCATAGAACAACCAAAATAACTACAGTCCCCATAGAACAACCTACATAGCTACAATTTACATTGAACAATCTACATAACTACAGTTTATATAGAACAACCTACATAGCTACAGTTTACACAGAACAATCTACATAGCTACAGTTTATATAGAACAATCTACATAGCTACAGTTTACATAGAACAACATATATAGCTACAGTTTACATAGAACAACCTACAAAACTAAAGTCCACATAGAACAACCTGCATAGCTACAGATTACAAAAAAACAACCTAAAGAACTAAAGTCCACATAGAACAATCTACATAACTACAATTTACATAGAACAACCTACATAACTACAGTTTACATAGAACAACCTACATAACTACAGTTTACATAGAACAACCTACATAACTACAGTTTACATAGAACAACCTACATAACTACAGTTTACATAGAACAACCTACATAACTACAGTTTACATAAACAACCTACATAACTACAGTCCACATAGAACAACCTACATAACCACAGTCCACATAGAACAACCTACATACCTACAGTTTACATAGAACAACCTACATAACTAAAGTCTACATAGAACAACCTACATAACTACAGCCCACATAGAACATACATTACAGTTTACCTAGAACAACCTACATAACTACAGTCCACATAGAACATACATTACAGTTTACATAGAGCAACCTACATAACTAAAGTTTACATAGAACAACCTACATAACTACAGTTTACATATTTATGGCCTGGCTATATTCAGGGGCCCCAGCAAGCCCCGGTGGGGCTTCAAATAACGAAAAATTGCTTCCCACATAGGGGCGACTAAAATCTACAGATAAAGACGGTGTTGTGAACCTGCCACCATACAGCAGGGTTGAGTTTGCATAATATTTGACGATTCTAATTTTTAATGAGTCGTTTTTATATTTCTCTCTAGCTGCCAATAATTTATTTTAAAGCAAGTTAACCTGAACAGCAGAAAAACAGAAGTATTGGTTATATAAAGAAATCGGACACTCTGAAATTCAACATCAAAGTAAACGGGATAGTCCTAAAGCAAGCTGACATGTTTAAGTACGTGGGTACCCTGATAACATCAGATGGAAGAAGTATTAAATAAGTTAAATGTAGAACAGCTCAAGCAAAGGCAGCATGCTAGTAAATGAAGAATATTCTATGTAATCTTTCTTAGTCGATTGAGACAAGAAAGAGAATTCTTAAAAGCTATATTAATCCTATCCTGATATATGGAAGCGAATCGCGGATAGTTGGTAGGCTGGTGAACAATTATTTGGAAGCTGCAGAAATGGTTGTTTTATACATGAACGATGAGAGTACCCTGGACAGATAAAAAGAGTAACGAAGACGTCTGGGCAGAAACTAACTCACGAAGAAAACTGATTGCCCACATCAAAAAGAGAAAATTTACATTCTGTGGTCATGTCCTGAGAAAGAGGAAACTAAAGTACATCGTGACTGTCCCCCGTGTGGGTTCCGGGGCCCCATTGTGGGGAAAACAAGAATAGACCCACTGCATCCCCATAAGCATGTCGTAAGAGTCGACTAATTGGGGAGCTTTCTTTGAAGTCGGAGTGCGTCTGCCGGAGAGGCATGGAACCAACAGTCTGTATTCAAGAGAATGAGATCTGTAAAACTGATGCACACGCAACACTCAGGTTCTGGAGCAGGACTGCAGTTCAGTAGTGGACGAGCAACCAGAACCTTCCGCCAGAGTTTACAATTGGTGAACGCGTAGAAGAAGATAGTGACGGTGAGAAAGTTTTAGGGGGAGAGATGCAGAGTGAGACCGAGCGAGAAGATGCTTGACAGTTTGACATCATGACATGGAAGCTTACCTGTGTCAGGATTGATTGAAAGTATACGAGATTGTGGTTGTGGAGGGAGAAATACGATTACCAACTCCACACGGCAAGCACTTTAAAAAGTTGATTAAAACCTATTCGCCTGTCTCTTCTTCTTATTTTTCGCGTTCACCAGTTGTAAACTCCGGCGGAAAATTCTGGTTGTTCGTCCACTTCTGGACTGCACTCCTGTTCCAGAACACGACTAATTTTTATGCTTACTGTTGGTTTCTTTTCTCTCAGGCAGATGCACACCGACTTCAAAGGAAGCTCCCATTTAGTCGACTCTTACGACATGCTTATGTGTAGGCAGTGGGTCTATTCTTGTTTTCCCTACAATAGGTTCTCGGAACCCACAAGGAGAGCCTGTGTTCTGATTTGTAGCGTTCTTCTGAGGTTATATATAAAGCAGGTCAACATTCGGTGTCTGTGGCTTAAGGGTTAGCTATGTTGTTTCATAATTCCGACATGCTCAAATACAAATGATTTGACAGCGAACCTACCCTTCAGAAAGCAGTGACAAGCTACTGAATGTAAAGATTATATGGTAAAACCACAACTGGACAACAAATGCTTTAGTTGCTTTGCTATGACCTGCACTATAATAAAAGACAGGCAATTAGCTTTTAACTGAACATTCATTTTATAATAATTAAAACACACCGGTCGATATTACTATTTTCTAGCTTTATACGGACCTTATTTCCTATTAATTAATAAACAGTTACATATTTTCACTCTACATAAATATAATTCCTTGAAAAGAAGATTTAAACTTGTCTAGAAAGTTTAAATAACTAATGGAAAATAATCCCGGGATTTGAAATCTCTACAGCAAACATGTACACAACACACGCGTTACTATCGTCGGCGTAGTCACATGTCTTCAGAAAGATTTGAACAGCGAATCTTTGAAGGTCTCTTTCCGTTTATAGAAGTATACCAAGCTCTACTGACAGTTTGAAACCCGCCCAGCGGGTTTGATAAAACTTGGCGTGGCGTTGTTCAGGGCGCCCGTTGATTTTCAAAACTGTGTTGCGTGGGAGGGCCTTTTCACAATTAGTACTTTCTTACCTGGTGAACGCGGCCTTTCGTACTCGGCGGGTCAAAGGTTTAAGTAAGACGAAAACATAAACTACCTTATACGCTAAGATGAGAAGCACAGTGTAAGACCCCGCTTGCGGTTACTAATTTATAGCAAGAGGAATTGACCTGTGTAGCCCAAGCTAATATGGCTACCAGGAAATGTTCTGAGAAACGAAGGCATCGACGCCGACACCTAGACGCACTGGGAGGAGGGGTGGGGGTGGGGGAGAAGGTGGAGTGCAGTCTTAACGTATAGGCTCGTTAGGCACTTGCCCGGGGGCCCACAAACACAGAGCCTCATCCTAATATGTGTTACCTCCAGTGACTTGACATACATAAAAATGTCATTCCTATGAGTGGTTGTCGTAAGGCTCCCAGCACACTTATGGTTTAGGCTTTAAACGGGTCAACACCATGGCACAAAGTTAGAAACCCTTAAGTGTTCTGTTCTTCTTCTAATTCAAGCCCGAGTCAGAAAAATCTCAGCACAGTGCACGAACCCCTTAGCACCGGCGAGGATCCTGAAATACTTTGTGTATATTTGAAACTCAAAATTTTGCCCGGGCAGCGCCGTTAGGCTAATCTTTTAGATTTAAACGGTCAAGGGATTTTTTTTTTTTGGGGGGGGGGGGGGGTACTTGCGCAACAATACACACGGGCTTCCAATCTTACTACCCAGAGACCAGGATAAATTACTAAAAGTTCATATGGAAACATTCCAGTCTTCCCCAGGGGCCTCGTTCTAGACCCACTGCTGGCTGCGTGGGTTTTTATCATGGTATGGGGGTGTCGCGGTCGACCCAGCCTAAAATGGGTACCAGGATGGCTGTCCTGGGGAAGTAAAGACGGTCGGCGTAATGCTGACCACATTACCCACCTAGTGCCGATTGGTCTGTAAAAATATGGGATGCTCTTCCCATATGCCCGATGCACATAAGGCGTAAAAAGGATCTTTAGTTTATTTTTACTTTTACCCGGGCCTGAACCCGGGACCTCCAGCACTCGAGGCGGACGCCATGCCAGGTCACAGTAGGAGACTTTACGGTAATATGAGCACACAAGATTCTGGTTATTTCATCATGGGAATCATCGGCACCAGTAACTGAAATTATATGGTTTTAATGTTTTTAGCAGATAAAGAAATGATAGTATTGTCCGGTATGATACTTCAAGAAGCAGGCGTGTTCAGCTAAATAAAATACAAAGGGTAGAGTTTTTGGTAAGGTTATTTCCCGAATTTTCTAGTATTTGCCTGGAAATGGAATTGCACCTGGCAGAAGAGCAAAGAAGGATGGATTCTCTTCAGAAGTCCCTGGTTCAAATCCCTAATAAGGGGATGGAATTTCTTCTGTCGGGAACAAAAATAATATTCTAACCTAAGAATCCCAACAATTTGTGGCGACTTCACTAGTCATGCTGTAGACGAAAACACGCGCGCGCGCGTACGCACACACACATACACACACTCATTTCCATATCTCCCCCCCCCCCCCCCGGATGACAATTATACAATTACGGTATCTATCATGCAATCAAGGCCGAAAGGTTGCGATATCCATAATACCGGGTCAAAGGGTTTACAACTTATGAATACTGAATATATATATATATATATATATATATATATATATATATATATATATATATATATATATATATATATATATATATATATATATATATATATATATATATATATATATATATATATATATATATATATAACACGTAGCAAAAGAAAGTTCGTAACAAATGAAACGGTTGCACCAAGAACAGGCTGAAAGAAGTGAAAATCATTTTGTGCAACCCATTAAAATGGGCACACAGAAGATCGATAAATTCTCATTTCCCCTCTCCCTTAACACTTTGACGAGTTAGTAGTAGTTGTAGTAGTAGTAGTAGTCGTAGTAGTAGTAGCAGCAGCAGCAGTAAAAGAAGAAGAAGAAAAAAAAAGATGATGATGATGATGCAGACGAAGAAGATAAAGAAGAAGACATATAAAAGATAGTGGGTGCATTTCAAAGCTATTGACTTACTCTAATTATGGTGCTAGAAATATATTTTTAAACATATCGATCGGCATTTGATTGATCATGTATTCAAAAACTCTTAGATCAATACCATAGTTTACACCTATCAGCAGTCGATCGATGATGCAGTCCATATCTCACAAGTCAGTACCATAGTTTACACATATCAGCAGTCGATCGATGATGCAGTCCATATCTCACAAGTCAGTACCATAGTTTAGATATATCCGTAGTCAGTCGATGATATATTCAACATATCACAAGTCAGTACCATAGTTTAGATATATCCGTAGTCAGTCAGTACCATAGTTTAGATATATCCGTAGTCAGTCGATGATATATTCAACATCTCACAAGTCAGGACCATAGTTTAGATATATCCGTAGTCAGTCGATGATATATTACCATGTCACAAGTCAGTACTATAGTTTAGATATATCCGTAGTCAGTCTATGATATATTAACATGTCACAAGTCAGTACCATAGTTTAGATATATCCGTAGTCAGTCGATGATATATTAACATGTCACAAATCAGTACCACAGTTTAGATATATCCGTAGTCAGTCGATGATATATTAACATGTCACAAGTCAGTACCATAGTTTAGATATATCCGTAGTCAGTCGATGATATATTTACATGTCACAAGTCAGTACCATAGTTTAGATATATCCGTAGTCAGTCGATGATACATTAACATGTCACAAATCAGTACCACAGTTAAGATACATCCGTAGTCAATCGATGATATATTAACATGTCACAAGTCAGTACCACAGTTAAGATATATCCGTAGTCAGTCGATGATATATTCAACATGTCACAAGTCAGTACCATAGTTTAGACATATCGGTAGTCAGTCGATGATATATTCAACATGTCACAAGTCAGTACCATAATTAGACTTTTCAATGTCTGATCGATGATGTATTCAAAATTTCACAGGCCAGTACCATAGTATAAACGGACAGACAAGACATAAAGATAAGACAGACAGACAGACAGACAGACAGACAGACAGATAGACAAGACATAAAGATAAGACAGAAAGACAAGACATAAAGATAAGACAGACAGACAGACAGACAGACAGACAGACAGACAGACAGACAGACAGACAGACAGACAGACAGACAGACAGACAGACAGACAGACAGACAGACAGACAGACAGACAGACAGACAGACAGACAGACAGACAGACAGACAGACAGACAGACAGACAGACAGACAGACAGACAGACAGACAGACAGACAGACAGACAGACAGACAGACAGACAGACAGAAAAAGAATGTTAAACATAAATACAAAAACTCTCACTGTGGAGACTGTATGAGATTAATTGATAGCGCGTGTTAGACAAGTTTATCTCTAAACTTCGACCCGAAGCTTTCTGGGACATCCTCGCCAAATAATTTAAGAAAGCACGTCTAATTGTCAGGCGGCGTCTTTTCCTGTACGCAACGAGGCGCTTAACTGGGCATTTCCAATATGCGCCAGTTGATGTCATTATGTTAGATTGCGTCTCTCGTATGAAAGTATTTCAGCACTCTTCTGTCACCTACAGAGTGCTCTGTTTTTGGTTCCTGTAAATGGAGTATACGCATGATTGTCAGGTCATAATTATTGCCTCAAACTAACATCAGTTACAAACATATGGGAGTAAAAGGAGTCAAAGAAATGAAGGTTCAACTTAGGCACCACATTTGAAAGACAGCAAAGCAGATCTTGCCTTTCTTCAGCAATTTAGCGAAACAACTAGAGTTATTGAGGAAGAATAAGCAGAAATCACCAGAGGCAAAAAGTAGACAAGCAGACACCAGATAACCGCCAACAAACACTAGCTGACCGCCTGCTACTCAAACTAACATCACTTACGATCATCTGGGGGTAAAAGGAATGAAAGAAATAAAGGATCAACCTAGGCACCACATTTAGCAGAGAGTAAAGGAGATATTGCCTACAGCAATTCAGTAAAACAACTTTAAAGAGGACGCAGAAATTATCAGAGAGACCAAAAGGCAGTCAAAAAGACAACAGATTACTGCCAGCACACACCAGCTGACCGCCTGCAACTCAAAGAATCGTGTTTCGCTACATCTAGAAGCTGGTAGTTGAATCTATGGCCAGGACCCGGGAGATCTGTCGAGGTTTTCAGTGAGAACAGCTGCATGTCTGTATGAAGAGCTACGTTGTCATGTTTTGTGAGAAAGACAGGCATGACCGTACATATACTGGGCATGTACTGTTCTTTCTGACCGCCCCTGCAGGTCTAACGGGAAGTGGAGAACTGACTTTCGGCGGTCAGGTCCTTTTCAGGGCCACCTAAAAATTTAACATCTTCTTGGTTTTACAAATTCAATATTTTTTTTTTATCTTGCTTTAAATCTCCCTCTATTTGAACACACTAAAATGTGCTTTAAATACTTATACTTTAATTCTTTTCTACTTTTGTAAATTTAGATCTAGTTTCTTCACATTTTCCCAGTACCTAAAAAAAACTGTTATACACCGATGGTTTAATAAAAGCTGCTTCCCCCCTCTCTTTCTCCCCTGTTTGTACTGTATTGTGTGTGTATGTGTGTGTATGTGTGTGTGTGTGTGTGTGTGTGTGTGTGTGTGTGTGTGTGTGTGTGTGTGTGTATCTTCAATGCAAAAAATAATTATAAACCAATTATTGTTTATTTCTTCCTTTGCAATCTAAAAAATTGCCATTTTTTTTTCTCGATATTTTCAGTGCATATTTAATTCTAAATTAATGTTTCATCCTCCCCTTGTAGTGGTGGGGAAGCTTGAGAGCCTCAATGATCTAATGAGCTATGCCCGCGCGAACGTATGTTCCTGGTAGGGTCACCCAAGCCGGACAGGTCATTGGTGAGGGGCCAGACTAAAGATGGCGTCCCGGTCCTCCAGGTTTGGGGGTTAGGCGCAGTGTTGACAGCTCTGCCCTGTAAAAAATCTACAACGTTAGTAAAACTTTAAAAGGAAATAAGTGCTCTAAACGTCCGGTGGTCTTGGGACAGAGTCCCTCTGTCAGCATGAACAACATGGGTGAAAGCCGAAAGGAAGCCCATGATGGGAAAACAAGTCTGCTGGATGTCAAAACCAACTAGGAATTGGCTTCTGGAATGTAAGAACCATGATTGAAACTGCCAAAACCGCATAAGTAATTAAAGAAATGCAGAACTATAAACTGCATATTCTTGGAATTAGTGAAAGCAGGTGGACAGGGTTTGGACAACCCACAACAGGTACAGGAGAAACCATAATAGGCCTATACTCTGGAAGAGATGATAACCTACATTCTGCAGGCGTGGCACTCATTTTAAAGAAAGGTATGCACAAACATTTCTTCGAGTGGCATCCAATTAATGAAAGACTTATGACAGCACGATTCAATGGGAAACATGCCAAACTCACAATTATCTAATGCTACGCACCGACTAATGAAGCTGAGGACGAAGATAAAGAAACATTCTTTAGGAGACTGCAAGAGGTAGCAGATAAAGTACCAGCCCATGACATTTTATGCATTATGGGAGATCTCAATGCAAAGGTTGGTAACAACAACTTGAATAGAGAACTATCAATGGGAAATCAAGGATGTGATACAATTAATGACAACGGGGAAAGACTAAGCGACTTCTGCACGGCGAATAGACTTTTTATAGGAGGAACACTATTTCCTCACAAGAATATACACAAGCTTACATGGATATCCCCAAATAGAAGGGATGTAAACCAGATCGACCATTTCATGGTAAACAGAAAATGGCGTGCGTGTCAAAAGGCGAGCAGACGTAGGAAGCGATCATCACCTTGTAGCTGCTCTACTACGACTTAAACTCAAAAAAAGTTCACACGCCAGTTAAGACACAGACAGCACGCTACAGTTTTAACCTTTTAAGAGAAAAAGACATTGCCACTAAATTTATAGTAGAACTCAAGAATAGATTTCAAACCCTATTAAGTGACCCAGACACTAAAACTACAATCAGCA
The DNA here is from genome assembly GCA_905116865.2 of Candidula unifasciata. Classification (NCBI taxonomy): domain Eukaryota; kingdom Metazoa; phylum Mollusca; class Gastropoda; order Stylommatophora; family Geomitridae; genus Candidula; species Candidula unifasciata. The sequence continues at coordinate 122,179 of CAJHNH020001491.1, read as the reverse complement.
TTCAAGACAGGTGGAACCAGATCAAAGAAACATACAAATCAACTAGCAATAACACATTAGGAACCAGGAAACAACACTAAAAAGAATGGATAAGTAGTCAAACCATGGACTATATTGCCAAGCGAAAAAGAATAAAAAGTCTCGTAAATCACACCAAATCAGAACGTCAGAAAGACAAACTAATTTTAGACTATAGCGAACTAAATAAAATGACAAAGAAAAGTGCCAGAGCTGACAAGAGAAGATTTATGGAAAATCTAGCAGAAACAGCAGAAAATGCTGCTAAAGCACATGATCTATAAACGCTACACAAAATTACGCAGCAAATTTGCGGAAGCAGAAACAATTATCACAGCATACCCATCAGAGATAACTATGGCAAACTGCTCACCACAGAACAAAAACAAGACATGCAGTGGACTAAACACTTCTCCGACCTCTTGAGCAGATCTGATCCTGAAAATCCCCCAGATATTCAACCAGCTTCTCAGGACATTGACATTATTACTGAACCACCAAGCAAACAAGAAATCCTTAAAGCTATCCACAATTTGAAGAACAACAAAGCACCATGCAAAGACAAACTGCGAGCAGAACTGCTCAAAGTAGATCCCAACACAACTGCTAGCATTCTAGAACCATTGTTTAAGGATATTTGGGAAAAAGAAGTGTTGCCTGATGACTGGACTGAAGGAACTAGTTAAAATCCCCCAAAAAAGAGACTTTACAGACTGCAATAATTGGAGGGAAATTACTCTACTCTCAGGACCAAGCAAAATATTTTGTAAAATCATCATAAAGCGGCTTGAAAAAGCAGTAGATAAATGCCTACGAGGATTCAGAACGGGCAGAGGAACAATTGAGCACATCTTCGCCATACGTAACATTTTAGAACAATGCAATGAATGGCAGAGAAGTATATATATTAATTTTGTGGACTTTGAGAAAGCTTTTGACAGCGTCCATAGAGACGATCTATGGAAAATTTTACGACATTATGGAATTCCAGAAAAAATAGTCAACATAATTGCTCTCTTCTATAAAGACTTCCTGCAGTATAAAAAATTACAATACATCTTTCCCAGTAAAGACGGGTGTAAGATGGGATGTGTTATGTCATCTCTCCTCTTCAACCTTGTGATTGATTGGATACTAAAGAACACAGTAGACAGGATATTGAGAGGCATACGATGGACTTCATTCACCATGCTTGAGGACGTTGATTTTGCAGATGGTATAGCACTCCTATCACATAAACATGAACATATAGAAATAGTGGGACTGAGAATAAATACAGAAAACTAAGATCATGACAAGCAGTCCAAACCAACAACCAGTGACCGTAAATAACCAAACTCTTGAAAATGTAGAACATTTCACATATCTTGGCAGTGTGGTGTCCCTACCTGGAGGGACCGAAGAGGACTTACAGTCACGTCTGAATAAAGCTAGAGCTGCTTTTGGAAGGATGAGGCAAATCTGGAAATCCACCAATTACTGCAGAGGAATGAAACTCCGACTCTACAAGAGCATGTTTTGCCAGTTCTTCTTTATGGAGCGGAATGCTGGAGACTGACCAAAAAGGATGCACACAAGCTGTCTACCTTCCACCACACATGTCTACGTAGAATTATCAAAATGTTCTGGCCAGATACAATTTCAAACACTAAACTACTTCAAGTCACAAACCAAGAAACTTTAGACAGTATGATTACCAAGAGAAGATGGAAATTGCTTGGCCCCGTTATGAGAATGAATTCTGATATACCTGCCAAAACAGCTCTCACATGGACACCAGAGGGAAAGAGAAAACAGGGGCGCCCAAAAACAACATGGAGGCGAACGATGGAAAGTGACCTGAGTGCGACATCTTTAACATGGAAAACTGCACTGAAGATTGCACAGGATAGGAAAGCATGGAAAGTCCAAGTGACCAAAATATTTTAATTTTTTTGTGTTTTATCGTTTTTAATAACTTACCTTCTTCAATATTCAGTTCTTGAAGTATGGGTGCATTTGTTCTTTTCTTTACCCATGATATTCTTAGAACCCGTCTATAACATGTGTATTTAAAGGTATTTATGCACTGCTTGTTTAGTAAGTATCCAGGTCTTAAAGGCGTATGCTGAAATGGGAAAGATGCATGCTCCTACAGATCTAATTTGTATAGTTCTGTCTATCCAACTCCATAATTTATTCAGTTGTTTTAGTGATGGGTGTAAACCCAGAGTCTAGCATCTGATATATAAACCTTAGGGGGCTGCACTGCCTTCACAATTGTATCTTATCCTCTAGTGAGGGCCCGAGGCATATCCCCGGATATCTATTTTCCAGGCCCCACGTGCCTCGCCAGACTATTGTCTTGATATCGACCTGGCTGTCACGTGATACGAAGATAAGTGATATTGTTATTTGTGTAGTCTTGTCTATTTTATGTATGCGCCGAAGAAGGCTCCATAGCCACAACGTCCAGGTTTTGTTTGTGTTTGTTATTTTGTGATGCTCGCTAATATACTTTTCGTTCGGTTTTATATCTTCCCTTAGCACCTGATATAGCAATGCCATAAAACGAGCCGTTTTTGTTTCTTGTAATTTTTATCGTGCATATAGTCGTCGGCCATATGATTTAGGCCTGTCCTTGACATACTTTTGAAGGAAGTTTTTCGCCAGGAACACAGATGAGTATCATTTATTGTGTACATTAGTCCTATGTAGTCACTTCATAGTTAGAGTATATTAGTGTATATGTACTGTATTGTTCTTTTTGTGCCGATGAAGGTTAATCGCCGCAACGTCCTTTGTTCGTTTATTGTGATCGATTTTGTAAAGCTAAAAGAAACTGTTTGTTGTTTCTTACCAACTTTTTTTCTTACCTTTAATTTTCTACTCCTTTTAAAACCTATGATTTATGCGTTGCCGCCACGCTTCCTAATTGTGAAATACCCGGTTCATTTCCAGACGCGGGCTATTAGGCAGCAGACCCCTTTGCATTGATGTCGACGGACATATTGAACGCCGACCATTTATTGGTAATGTCAATCTACTGAACGTAAAATGTTCTGGTAAAACTTAACATCCAGAAGTATGCTGGGGTTGGTTCTGCAACTTCTTGCTAAAGGATACGTTGGTTCTGCACCTTCACTCTTCTCTTCCTCCTTCTCCTCCTGCTCCTCCTCCTCCACTTCTTCTTCTTCTTCTTCTTCTTCTTCTTCTTCTTCTTCTTCTTCTTCTTCTTCTTCTTCTTCTTCTTCTTCTTCTTTTTCTTCTTCTTCTTCTTCTTGTAAGATTATTGTGTTTTTTTAGTGTAAACCAACATCTAGTTTTCATTATATTTCAGTAGATTAAAAAAAACAGACACGGATTCAAAGCAAAAAGCAGTGAGGTTTGAGGTTTTGAACAACGGATCAACATCATGTCACACGGAGTGTAACCCATAAGTGCTCCGTTCTTCTTCTAGCTAAAGTCTGAGTCCAACGAAGCTCAGCTCAGTGCACAGGCTCTGTAGGCGAGGATCCTGAAATACTTTGGGTAGTTTTTTAACTTAACATTTTGCCCGGACAGCCCCGTTTAAGCTTTTTTTCGATTTCCAACGGCCAAGGGATTTTTTTTACGTGTGCAACAATGCACACGGGCGTCCGATCTCACTACCCAGAGACCAGGGGAATTATTAAAAGTCCACGCGAAAAAATCCCAGCCCTTACTGGGGATTAAACCCGGAATCTCTAGCACTCGAGGTGGACATCATGCATCGAGACCACGCAGCTCCCCTACATGAGACAGTGTAAAACAGGCAGTGCTCCTTCTACAACTAACCTTTCTGTATTGAAGCTATCTAGAGCATGTCATCTCACTAAGCGTCATCTCATAATTTGTACCTTGTCAAATGTGAGTCACTCCTCGTGCACACCCCAGTTACAAAATACCATACCACATAACAAGTTCTGCAACTTCACGCAGATATGACGATCCCTTTCACACAATATTATAGCTTTTCTTGCCACATTTGCGGATAAGTACTTCGCTTACATTCAATGGTATCGTCGTAAATTGAAAAGCATACGCAATGCTTCAGTAACTTTAGGAAACTTTAGCCGTTTCATAATCCTGCTTCAAGGCTGTCATATTTTTTCTTTCTGTTTACTTAGTTGCGTATCCATTACAGGACGTTGCAAAATCAACACCAGTTTTGTTGGTTGTTTTGGTAATACTGTAAAATGTGTCGTAATTAGGTAATTAAAAAAGAAAGGTCTCTACACTGCAAGTTAGTGCGGATATATATTTATATATGTATTTTAAAGTGTGTATCTCTACAAAATGCCTGAATAAATTGATCTTCATGAAATAGGGTGAATCCAAGGAAGGCGAAGAAACAGACCCAAGGAAGGAGAAGAAACAGAATTGTCAGGACAAACGCAGACAACACCATTTATGAGAAAAACAAGATGGCAATATAATGGGTACATCCTGAGATGACGCAAAGAATCACAGAACAAGCGCTGAAATGAGAAACAAAGTGTAAGAGAAACCCCACGACCAAAGTTGACGGCCACAGATCCTGGGCTAGTTGTCACCAACCTCTTGAGGTTATTCCTTGCCTTGTATTGAAACTAGGAAGCTGCGTTAGCGCAGTCGATATGAGACAGATTTCAAATCCAGCTGCAGCACATGGTCGGTGTTCGAAACCGGGCGGTTCCCGGGGTTTACCCCGCCTCTAGGAAATGGGTACCATAGTTAACACTCTGGGGTAAATGGAGGAACGTCGCTGTGGTTAATGAGTTTCGTGCGGTCGGCGACACAGGCGGGCATTTTTTTTATCAGCTGTCCGTACTGGTGGCAGAGCACTTATGGTTTATAACCGTGTGCAATGACGATGGTTCACACCTCCCGACTTTACCTTTTTTTACCTTTGTATTGAAATATACCTTCTGCCTTAGGCGCATCGGGCATATGGGAAGAGCAGCCATATTTTTACAGAACAAAAAGGTAAAAATTGTCCGCCTGTGTCGCCGTTCGTCAAGCCCTCCATTTACCCCATTTCCCAGAGGCTGGATTTAAAAGCGAGCCTCTTATCGACTGAGCTAACGTGGCACCCGATTTTTACAGAACGATCGGCACTAAGTGGGTAATGTGGTCAGCATTATGCCGGCCGTCTTTACATCCCCAGAACATATATCTTGGTACCCATTTTAGGCTGGGTCGACCTGCGACGCCCCATAGCAGTACGTTGGAATTACGAGTCAGACTCGCAACGTCTAAGCCACGGACGCCGCTCTACCTTCTGTAAACAAACAAATAGAATCATATCATGAAAACTTTGTTTTGTATCATCTTTCTTTCCTCGCCTTACAACATGCTCTGGTCTGTCATTTTTGGTAGTCTTCTTTGCAGTTCAACTTCATAGATTCTTTCAAGAGTGTCTTTGATGTTTTAACCCCCCCCCCCCCCCCCCCCCCCCCCCCCCCCCCCCCCCAAAAAAAAAAAATGGGTAGATCTATGATACTGGCTGATATTCTAACATTGAGAACATTATTCCTTCATGTGATTGAGAAAAAATATACTGTTCTAGTGAGTTTTCTTTGTTTTAATTTTAGACTAGTCCTAGAAACTTGTGGAAATTCTGTAGAAAGAACTGAAATTTTGAAATGGCACTTGTCTACTACAACTTGATCAACTTTTTGAATGAGTTCATCTGTCACACATGGATGTCCATGTCCACCCCCATCATGCACATGTTTATACGAACTTCTGAATTTCCCACACCAATCCCGCACAGATCTGTTATTCATAATGTTATCCCCACACTAACTACAGTCCACAATGAAACTCGGCTGCGTTTTGATCTTCTGCTTGAAGACAAGAATCACATCACCAATTTCACAGCTGGTGGAAAAGGCAGTAACAAGTTTCCATTTTTATATGTTTGCAATTCACGAATCACTGAACAAATATGACTATAGGTTGAGCTGTAGTGAGCTTAAAGGCTACTGAATGATGCAAGCATTGAATGGTGTCGCTATGGCAAACGACTTATTTTTTACCAGCCAGTTTGATGTTGACTTTGGAATAGCTTTTGTAATTTGTCCCTGCCAAGTTATTTAAACAAACTGTCTCCACAATGAAATCTGGCTGCAGTGAGTGAAGACATTGACCTATAGAACACACCCCTGAGACAGAGCTGATAAAGAATTACAAAAACAGAGGAATAGGAAACAATGGATTGAATAGTGAGGATATCCCGGAGAAGCCCCATGAACACAGATTCTGTCTTTGGCAATATGTGATAATGTTTCAATTACTTTCACAGTGCAACTTCTCCAAATAGCATGAGAACTGTTTTATGTTCATAAACTGTCCATCATAAAAATCGAACCCTTGTACTTGAGGATTGTGAAATTGTGAAACACACTCACCAACCTCTAGGCCACAGTGCCCCCACTCAAAAAAGTCAAACAAAGCACAGATTTTCAGCATGTTTAATCCAATATCAGAATGTATAAATTGGTCATTGCACATTTAAATAGAGCGGAGAAAAAACAGCATCAATCAAAAGAACGAGGACACACTGAAATGGTAAAGGTGTAGATGGGTATACAATAATACTGGAATATCATAAACAGATGTGTATGACGGTAGCAGTTGATTAGTGTAGTGATCACAGTAATTCCAGGAACAAGATGAATAAGTGAACAAGGACAAAGAAGGTGACACATAAACAACAAAATAAATCTAGAACTGGACAGAGACGTGCAGTGAATAACTATGAAAATACAGAGGAAATAGATTTATTTGCAGTGAACGTTAATGAGAAACACTGAAGAAATACTGCAATAAGTGAGATGTTAAGGATGTAGAAAGTAAATACAGGGTTAAATTTGAAAAAAAAAAAACAACAACAAGCAAACACAATAAGCACAAAATAATAATAATAATAATGTGTAGTGGCCAAAAAAAACACACACCTGAGATCACTGATCTATGCAGCAGTGGCCAGAAGTTTAAGACCACCTAGTAAATACTTGGTATTTCCACAATCTTAGCAGCATTGCATCAAATGCTATTATGCAGGTCGAATGATAACTACATACTGTTTTGAGTGGGCCCCAAAAGAACAGTGGCTGCATTACTTCATAACAGCATGGAAACAATTATTTGGTGGTCTTAAGCTTTTGGCTACCCCTGGAAATTGAAAATAAACTCTCTGTGTGGGTACTGAGGCCCTACTGTGTGAGGAAAATAAGAACAGACTCACTGCCTCCCCCAACAAGCATGTCGTAAGAGCTAACTAACTGGGGGCTTCCTTCAAAGTCAGAGTGCATCTGCCTGAGAGGCAAGGAACCAACATTTTGTACACCAAAAATAAGCCAGATCTGTAAAATAGATGTGCCTGCAACACTCAGGTTCTGAAACAAGACTAAATTAAATGTCTGGAGGTGAATGAATATCTAGAACTTTCTGTCAGAGTTTACAGCAGGTGAACATAAAGAAGAAGAAGAAAATAAACAAAAAGATGACTTGTAGCAGTTATATTGAGCAGAATGTGTCATCATACACTGAGCGACATACATACTATGCATTTTTATTATCCTGTAAACAGAAATGAGCACATCTGGCTACTTACATCCATTAACAGTGCCAGAGTGCCTGTCCTGAATGGAAAGACTGAATCACTATGATAGAGCTCACAGCAAAGACTACACCAACTCTAGTGAGGGAAAGATGCTGGCACTGGACAGGGCTCAAACCTGTGAATGTGCAGACTATATCTATATCCTCTTCATTTCACTGCTAACACATAAGGCACTCACATGTGATCTCCTGTGCCTCTGCAAAGCTGCTTTTGTGCCTTTGGTATCCCACGCCATTTTACATTCCTTCATTTCTGTTTCTACTGTCCTTCTCCAGGTTTCTTAGACCCTCCACGCTTCCATTTCCTCCAACTGCTGTAAATCCCACAGCTGTTCTTTGCCAAAGTGGTCCTCATAAGGCATTTCCCCAAACATGTCCAAGCCATCTCCATATTCCTCCTCTGATAACATTTACAGACTATATCATCATCATCATCAGGTGCCTTGTCGATTGGCATGGACGATCATGCCTCTCCACAATCTGCGATCTCCTGCAGCATGTATCAGTTTGTGTGCCGACACACCTCCATGCCATGCAACAAGAGTGTCAAGAATCTTCTCTCGTTGTCTTCCTCTATCCATCCTTCCACAGATCTTTCCAGTGGTCGCAACATGTTCCATTTTCCCTCTTCTCATAACATGGCCGAAAAATGATGTCTCCTTCTTTATATAGACTATATACTCCCTTTATAAAACTCAGTAAATTAGGCATCTTCTACACTTTTCTGGAATTTACTTCTCATAGCCTTATTTACAATTACAATAATAACAATTATAAGATTAAGCAGAAATATAGAAATGATTTTCGCCTATTTCCCAGATATTTATAATGAATACATTATTGCTGATGCTTAAGATCAAACGAACAACAGATATTAGAATGAAATAAGAAAGAGATAAAAAGAACAAAATGTTGGACGAGCTCATGTAGTCAATTCCTAATTTTTTGAAAAAAAATGCATCCACTCATTCTTCGATTCTACCATACGACCCAATACTGCACATACAGCCAAACAGGCATGCACACACACATGCACACTTGCACGCACGTAATACAAGTGGTGTTTTGTGACTACACAAGAATACTGCCAGAATGTGTAGATTTCCATGAATTATAGCAACAAAAATAACATCAACAAGAACAACATATGAAAAGCATAGACATAAACAATGTTTTGCTGAACAGTAAAAGCGACACTTCCAAAATAATACAAGGTGCAGTTTGAGCAAAAGCTGTTCATATCAGTAAGTAAATATACAATTTCACAGCAATGTTATCATAGTGAAATGTGGAAAAGATGTTACTGTTGAATTACATGACTGGGAAAGTGAACTCATGTTAACAGTGAAAGACAATTCAAATATGAGAAATTGCCGTTACTGGTATTAACTGACACACCAAAAAAAAAAAAAATATTACCAGAACTGGGGTTGGGACAAACAAAGATAGGGTCAGAAAGAGAGAAAGAGATAGACAGATCGGGGTGGGGAGGGAGGAGACCTTGAGGCACACTGAGGTAAAAGACCAAGAAAGACCAATGGGGCAAGAGAGAGAGAGAGAAACAGACAGACAGACAGACAGACATTCAGACAGACAGACAGACAGACAGACAGACAGACAGACAGACAGACAGACAGACAGACAGACAGACAGACAGACAGACAGACAGACAGAGACAAAGACAAGACAAAGAGAGAGATACAGAGAGAGAAAGAGTGAGGGAGAAGGACAGACAGACAGACAGACAGACAGACAGACAGACAGACAGACAGACAGACAGACAGACAGACAGACAGACAGACAGACAAACAGACAGACAGACAGACAGACAGAGACGAGACAAAGAGAGAGAGATACAGAGAGAGAAAGAGTGAGAAAGAAGGACAAACAGAGAGAGGAACAGAGAGACAGACAGTGACCAGGGAAGAGGGGAGAGATGGGAGGATTTCATTTAATGCCAGGATCAAAAATATATTTTAGAGCTAGAACAAATTACACTTGTACAGATTCCATTTATATAAAACAAGACAGTTTACTACGCAGCATGTGATCATTTACTTGTCTGGTTTGATTGACAATATCACAGATTCATATACCAAATACAAAAACATCAACCACTGGAATATTATAGCAAATCTGTCCTCAACTTTAAACATCCTTTTGGATAATGAAAACACAAATTATCAGGTTAAGCACGCATGGACTCGCACACACACAAACACACACACACACATAACAAATAGTACAGTGTTGCTCAGGGAGGACAATGTTAACTAACTTGTTACTTTGGCTCGGGGAGGATAAAGTAAATTAAATTGTTACTTTGGCTCAGGGATGATAAAGTAAATTAAATTGTTACTTTGGCTCAGGGAGGATAAAGTAAATTAAATTGTTACTTTGGCTCAGGGAGGATAAAGTAAATTAAATTGTTACTTTGGCTCAGGGAGGATAAAGTAAACTAACTTGTTACTTTGGCTCAGGGAGGATAAAGTAAATTAAACTGTTACTTTGGCTCAGGAAAGATAAAGTAAATTAAATTGTTACTTTAGTACAAAGGGAGGATAAAGTAAACTAAACTGTTACTCTGGCTCAAAAAAGATAAAGTAAACTAAACTTGTTTTTTATTTGGCTCAGGGAGGATAAAGTAAATTGTCACATAGGATAAAGTAAACTAAATTGTTACTTTGTTTTAGGTAAGATAAAGTAAACTAAATTGTTACTTTAGTACAAAGGGAGGACAAAGTAAACTAAACTGCTCAGGGAGGATTTAGTAAACTAAATCATTACTTTCGCTTAGAGAAAACAAAGTAAATTAAACTGTTACAGTGGCTTTGGAGGACAAAGGGGACAAAGTAAACTTAATTTTTAATGTGGTACAAAGGGAGAAAGTTAACAAAATTGTTACTGTGGCTCACGGGGACAAAGTAAACACTAAACACAAGTGTTACTATAGCCCAGGGGGGAAAAGTGAACTAAAATGTTACATAAGCTTGGGAGGACAAAGTAAACAAAATTGTTACTTCAGCTCAGGGGGACAAAGTATATGAAACTGTTAGTTTGGCTCAAGAATGGAAAAATGCATGGAACATGTTACACAACTGTAAGAGTTGCAATCAAAACCCATTCTTTTAATCTTCAATTTTACTGGATCAAGTAAAAGAGTTAAAAATAAAATAAAAATTTCATTATCCCTTCCTCCTCCTCTTCTTTTTTTTGTGTGTGTGTGTTGGCCATTAAAGGGTCAGTTAGCACACTGTGTCTTGGTTTTTTTGTTTTTTTTACAAGCCCCCCCCCCCCCCCCCCCCCCTCATCCCCAACTTTCTTCCCCAAGAAAAAGAGCCCTGGAACCCAGCCCTGGAATCCAGCCCTGGAACCCAGCCCTGGAACCCACACAAGGAGACTGATCTCTCCAGTTCTACTTGATGCTCTAAAGATGTACAGTTCTACATAAAGCCATGAGTATTGTTATGTGTGTTGACAAATATTGCATTTACCTGCCTCAGAATATGCTCATGTTTACATGTATATGAGCATTCACTAACACATTCAACTTAAAACAAAAACAAGAATAAGTAAAACCAATAATTAGGTTTAAATAATGAAATTTCACACCAAAAAAAAAAAAAAAAACAACAACTGTGGATTGTAAAATACTGAAGAAGACCATTTATAGTCAAAGTGATGTAATTATTCCCTGTTGCCCTAACAAAAGAATAATTTCTTTTTACTGGCTAGATGTTGCTGCTTCGGGATAAGTTAGTTAAGTGATTTTGTGTATTCCTATGGTTTTGTTTGATTTATATATGTGCTAATGAAGGATCTGTAGCCCCAAGGTTCATTTTTCATTTGTGTGTTTGTGTTACATTGTGAAGCTCGCTTATGTACTTTTTATTAGGTTTTATATCTTTCCATGATAATTTCTATAAAAAAAATGTCTTCTCTTTCAGCTTTCTCTATCAGAACCTGATGCAGATACCAACTTGGCTGTTGTTTTCGATAAAGTCCACGCATCTAGAAATGACATAACAGCACATGGGGCATTTCCATAAACGCCCCGTCCCCATTTTCAGCAGCCAGCTCAGAGCTCCTACACTTATGTGCCAGTTACCCTCTGATTATATGTTCGCTGTGCCTTCTTTAAAAGTCGACAGATTCCCCTGTTTACCCTCTCTGAGTCACAATGTTTTTATATCTGAGGCAGCTAAGCACTAGAACTAGTGTTCTCATGGTTCTGTGTAAGTAACACTTGTGGAAGACAACTTCACTGTTATCTTCATAACATTAACTCTTTCGCCCCGAGAACCCTAAAACAAAAAAGAAATAGGAGATGACCCTGTTTGGATTCTTGAAAATGTATTTTATCAACATTTAAAAATTATCTATAAAAGAAGTAATCAACAAACATGTATAGAGCGAAACATTAAATTGGATACATTCCCCTGGGATCTAAAAAGCAAACATGTAAAGGTGACTCATGCCATGACCTTTACCAAGGAAGCTTATGAGAAAATCTGATATCATCATGGCTTAAAAAAGCCATTTGGTACAAAGGAAGACCCCTCTAAATTATACTGTTAGTTAATTTAATAATATCCGGATCTACTGAACATCCATACAGGCGCGATGTCAGTAAATACCTCGTTAACAGATCAAGATAGGCAAGTCAGAAAAGTGACCTTTATAGGGAACTGGATCCGATGGAAGTGTGGATTTTTGGGCTTCTCAGGGCAAAAGGATTAAAACATAAGGTAAAAGTAAAGTCGGGAGATGTGAACTAGCATCATCGCACATGGTTATAAACCATCAGTGCTCTGCCACCAGCACGGACGGCTATTAAGAAACTGTCTGCCTATGTCGCTGTCCGCATGCAACTCTGTAGCTGCAGTGACATTCCTCCAATTACCCCAGAGTGTTAACTCTGGTACCCATTTCCTAGAAGCTGGGTGAACCCCGGGAACTGCCCGGTTTCAAACACTAGCCGAGGGCAGCAGGGAGTCGCGGCTGGATTTGAAAGCTAGTCTCCAATCAACTGCGCTAACGCGGCCCCCAAGAATAATACATACAATCAATCACCACTCCATTCTAACTATCCCAACATTTATACCCAAACTTCACTGTCTCTCCAGTCAATTTTATAATATTTACAAGTACACACCACCGTCACGTTTTATAACATTCATAGTACACCCAATTATCATCTTTATACCATACACACACACAACTGTCTCATTTATAGCATGTATAAATACATTCTACTATCACATTGATAACATTTACAAATAACTCCACTGCCACTTTCATAACAGTTAAACACAACATTCCTCTATCACCTTCATAACAATTTTATATATAAATTCTTCCATCACCTTTACAGCATTAATACATGCATTCCACTGTATCACCATGGCTTCCTTTATAGCACATATACACACTAGATTGAAAAACAAAACAAATATATTAAAAAACAAAACAATCAGCATTGACTAGTTCTGAGTGATTGCTAAAATTACATTCTTTTAAAAAACAGATTGCAATTTTAATGTCAAGGATGCTTTCTTTGAAAAAAATTTACTTTTAGCAAATATTCAGGACCAGTTCTTAACTTGTGATAAAGATAATGGTCTTGAAACTGATCTACACAAAATAAATCAATAAAAACAAACCAACTAGCATTGCCAATACTTTCAGGTCTGAGAAAACTCAGTCTACATAACTTTGATTATGTTACGGTAAAACTGTAAAAAGCAGGACTTGAATGATTCAGCAAACAGTGGGAAGCATAACTGATAATTTCAGGAAGTTGCTAACAATAGAAGACTGTCTCTTGTAATGAGCAGCGTCTATTTAATACAGTTTATCTTTTCTTGAAAATAAAAATTCACTGTAAAACGTGAAAAAAATGACTAATCTATGTTATGTCTGTCCAAAGATATATTTGTTCTGGATCTGTCAACAGCAAGAAATGGTCATACTAGATTAACAATTATTGTTAAAAAAAAAACATTAAAAAGAACATACCTAAGGGGGAATGATTTAAAGAAGAAGATTTAAATATAAGCACAGCCTGATAAAAAGCAAAGACTGCCAACTTAAACCGAGATATGTCTAAAAGTGCTCACAAGAGAAAAGAATGTACAGTTAACAACAAGATTTAAAAAAAAAAACTACATGCCAGTTTCAACAATGTGTTGTTAAAAAAAAAATTATGATTAGTCAAAAAAGTGTGTGTCAATTAAATAAAAATCAATGTAACATTTCAACAACAACATAAAAAAAGATCATCTCATAAAAGTATGTTAGCCAAAACAATAAACAATTATCAACACAAAATATAATGTGACCAAAAGTGCTTTAAGTGAAAAACTGGACTGTTAACATACATTTTCTAAAAATATGTCAGTCACAACATACCTTCGCCTTCTTCTTCTTAACTGACTGTAAACTCTGGTTTGTTCGTCCACTTCTAGATATTAGCCTTGCTCCAGAACTTGAGTTTTGCATGCACATCTGTTTTACAGATCTGGCTTATTTGTATGAATACTGTTCCTTGCCTCTCAGGCAGATGCACTCCAACTTCAAGGGAGAGACCACTAATTAGGCGCCTTTTACGGCATGCTTGTTACAGGGGCAGTGTTTTTATTTGTTCCCAAAAATGGGGGCCCCAGACCCCAAATGGGGTGATCACAATATATTAAAACCAATAGAATTTGTCTAAAAGTATATAAAATGAAAACACTGTATAATTATCAATGGAATTTTTCTGAAAGTAAATCAACTTTTTTAATCCCAACCAATCCCCCATGCGGGATCAGATACTGCCCATAAGTACCAAACTATAAAAGATGGTATTTAGTGTTTAGGCTAGTATTATTACATAAACATGGCTAGCTACTCTAATAACCCTTAGTATTTGTGTTGCTTTATAAGTAATATGTTAATGCAGAAAGATTTGAGGTTGTAGAAAATTTCAAATACCTTGGGTCATTGATTACCAACAATGGTGACGCAGCGAAAGAAATTAAACGACAACCATCAACTGCTCTTCAAAGACTGAAACAACTGAATGAATTATGGAATGGGACAAACAGAACTACAAAAATTGGATTCTAAGAGCATGTTACTTCCTCGTTGCAACATATGCGTGTGAGACCTGGACACTTACTAAACAAGCTGAACAGCAAATAAATACCTTTCAATTCAAATGTTATAGACAGGTTCTAGAAATATCATGGGTAAAGAAAAGGACAAATGCATCCATACTTCAAGAGTTGATAATGAAGAAGGTTGGCTATCAAAGACAAAACACAGAAAATTGAAATATTTTGGTCACTTGAAACATCATGAATGTTTAAAAAGAACAATAATGGAGGGTTAATGTCGCATACCAGCTTGCCCCAATTTTAAAACACCCTGCTGTCCCAGCTGAGATAAAAAGACAAATTATAAATACAATCTTTATACCGACATTAGGTTATCAATGTCAGACTTGGACATTAACAAAAGAACATGAGAGAAGACTAACCACCTGTGAAATGAGATGTTTGAGAATGGCTGCGAATAAAACCAGAAGAGATCGAGTGAGAAACGATGTGATTACAAGAACTATTGGAACCATACCCATCGTTAAATTTATTGAGAAGCAAAGAATGAAATGGTTTGGTCACCTAATGAGAATGGAACCAACGATGCCAGCATCAAGAGCATACAACATGAAAATCGAAACAACAAGAGGCAGGGGAAGACCAAGAAGAAGATGGATTATAGGAGTCACGGACAACTTGAGACTTCATAACATCACGGCATATGAAGCGACTGAGCGCGCCCAGGCTCGGTTGCCGATCATCTGATAGACTGCGACGCCTAGCGGCACAAGCAGATTTTGACAAAAGAAGAAGAATGCCTGGAAAGAAAGGAAGAGGAAGGCCAAAGAGAAGATGGGTGCAGGATGTGGCAGATGATCTCCAGATGGGTGTATCAGACATCTTGCTTGTGATCAAGAAGTTTTCAGGAGGGTTATTATGGGAGCAAGGTTCTGCAAGGGACATGCTACTGACTGACTGACATATGTAACATTAATGCTCTCACCCATTGTTTATGCTCAATGAGACTATCGTTACCTTGAAACTGCCCAGCTAAATACTCTGGTACTCGAAGGGTTAATATAAAGACCATTTTCATGCTAGTGTCACATTGGACATTTGGTACTAGACCCATATTTATATAGACCAATCGACACTCAATCTATAGAAAGATTCTCAGAATATCTTGGACAAAGAAGATGAGAAATACTGACATCTTGAAAGATTTGAACATCAAGGAAGATTGGCTAATCAACAGCATCCTTTCTTGAAAACTGAAATATTTTGGTCATATCAAGCGCCACGACGGATTGGAAAAATTTATAGCAGAAGGCATGGTACCAGGAAGGAGGGGCAGACCGACACGAAGATGGGCACAGGATATAAGTGACTCCTTGAGTGTGAAAGTGCATTAGGTGGGAGAACTGGCGAGAGACCGAGTTTCTTTCAGGCAGACTGTGATGACAGCGACGTTCTGCAAAGGATCAGCTACATGATGATGATGATGATGATGATGAATTGATACTCAGTGGCTGATGTGGTCAACATCACCCCAGCCATCTTTACTTCCCATGACATTGTCTGGGACCCATGTGAAACTGGGTCAACATGGAAACCACGGTCAATTTTGACAAATTCCCTCCAAGTCGGAGTACATCTGCTGGTGAGGCAGGGAATGGCAAACAAAAAAGCCAGTAAACTGGATGTTCACGCAAAACTCCGGTCCAGGTACAAGCTAAAAGTCCAAATGGACACACTACTGGGACCTTCCGCCGGAATTCACAGCCGGTGAATAAGAAGAAGAAGAATTTTGAAAAATTCCACCTCAATGTGGATCAGAACCCACGACCTTCAGGTAGGCAGGCGCCTGTCTAGCCACTACGCTACTGTGGCTGCCTATAATTTACTTATTGTGAATCAGAAAGCTAAAAATATACTTTGATGAAGTTAGTTTTCTTCTGTACATTGTAATTTGATTGACAAAGTTGGTGTTTACTAGTAAATTGTAATTTTATTGGTGATAAAGATAGTTTTAACATATTATAATTTTACTGACAAAAATAGTTTTCATCTGCACATTGTAATTTTACTGATGAAGATAAGTTTCACTAGTATACAGTAATTTTATTGACAAAAATAGTTTCAATGGCAAATTGTAATGTTATTGTCAAGGCTAGTTTTAAATTACAAAATCTAATTTTAGCAAGCTAAAAATGGGCTCTTATATAGCAAGTATGACTAAAAATTATAAAAGTAGTCCAATACTTGGGGGGGGGGGGGGGGGGGGGGGGGGAAAACAAAATGTGATTCACCTCAACTGTAAATGCAGATTTATAGTTTAATTTACTAATACTTTACTTTGACATGTCTAGTTTTGACAAATAAATTGTAAATTTATCTGTTGAAAATTTACTTTGATACTGCTAGTTTTGACCAGAATATTGTAATGCTAGCAAGCTGACAATGACAAGCTGGTAATGAATGGATGCAGACTTGAAAAAAAAAAAAAAAAAAAAAAACTAATTACATAAATCTCGAATTGCAAATGCAAAAAATAAAAGAATTCACCTAGTAATACAGTATTTTGACAAGTCTAGACCAGTACATTGTAATTTTAGCCGATAAAAAAATATATTTTGTCATCGCCAGTTTTGACTACAATACTGTAGTTTTAACAAGCTTACAATGACATGCTGGGGAAGAACTGATATAGACTATTACTAACAAATGGTAAAACCAATTACATTTATCTCAACTTTTAAATACAAATTACTTACTACTAGTCTAGTCAATACTTTACTACGGCAAGTCTAATTTTCACTAGAAATGTAACTCCTTCAGTTTCAAGCAACCCTCGAGGTTATTTGTCATCTAACATGCTACTTACGTTTATAAACTCTTTGTGACTTGTCCAGCTGTTATATTTAACCAGATCTGTCTCAATTTTTACTTAACTATTTATGTTCAATAAAGTTACTATTTTAACTTTCCAGACCCAAATTATTATTTGACTTCATAGACTAGTAGAAGGATCCTTTTTCACACTTTCTTGTGTCTTGGGCACACAGTAAAAGGAAAGCTCTCTTTTCGCACCAGTAGCGCATCAGGTACGTAAGACTAGGCTCATAATTTTTTTATAGACCAATCAGTCCTCGGTGGGTGATGTGGTCGACATCACACCGGTCACCTTTACTTCCCAGAATTTTACTTGATACCCATTTAAGGCTAGGCAGACCTTAGAGTCAAGGTCATGATTTAAAAAAAAATTCTTGCACCATGCAGATTTGAACCTATGACCTCCAGATCAGCATCTAGTTGCTACACCATGGTTGCTCTCTTTCTAAGACTAGAATGAGTTTTTTTTTAATTATCTGCTTGGTACTGAAAAAAGTTTACAAAAAAAAAACAAAAAAACTATGACAATTTTCAACATCAACTTCTACTTCTGGCTAATACACTAAAATGTTATCAGTTAACTATATATATAGTCAGTTTTGATTAGAGTGTTAAAATTTCAACAGTTATAAAAAATATACTTTAATTTTTCCAGTTCTAACTAGAATATTGTAGTTTGAGCAAGTTGATTATCATTGACAAGTTGGATAATAAAGTGGAAAATTTAATACACAGTGGAAAACTGTCATACCAAAGGTACATAAAAAGCTTAGCTAAAAAAATACATGTATTTGGCTTTTTCAAAAAATTAGCAAAATCCCAGATACAATGTAAAATAGTGTATAAAAGAGGATTTAAAATCCAACAAATAACATGATTTATGCTTTAAAAAAAATATTTAATGGTTGCTGGAGCCCCAAAAAAATGCCTTAAAAATATCACCAGATCAACAAAAACATTGCTCTGGTGGCAATCTACAATGGGGGTTTCAAATAAAAACCTTAAAGGTTTTACAAAAATCACAATAACAGTGCTTTTTGCCTTGTAACCTGTCAATATTGTTATTAAGGATGTAACGAGTGTTAAGCATGCAATATCATGATGCAGACAGACACGGTGACATCACACTGATAGTTACAGGATGACCACCCTACTACTGACATGGACCAAAGAGAAGCAGTGTTCTGTTATATAAATTTATATATTTATTAAATAAGTGAAGATGCAAACAGCGGAGAATGGAGAGTGAGAAGCAATAACGAAATGTATAGTCTGTTTAAATCACCACTGAACACTGGCATCATGAGAGCTAATAGAATGAAATGGTTGCGGTATATTGAAAGAATGTCAGATGACAGAGAAGTAAAAAACTGTATACACAAGGGAGATGAATGGTAGTAGACCACAAGGCAGAACATGGAGAGATAATGTCCAGGCAGACCTGCAAACACAGATGAATAGAGGCGGGTGATCACTGCAGCAATAGACCTCAAGGGCTGGAAATGCTGAAGAAGAAAAAGGAGTGAAACCTATAGAAATGTATCAAGGAATAAAGGTCTAGTATAGTGATGCATGCCTGTCAGTCCAACAAGTGTATGTATGAGTGGAGTAGGAAGTTCCAAAACTGCAAGACTTCTGTGACAAGACTGCTCACAACCGGGTCAGGCACAACAATCCTTAACATACAATATTGACATGTTTCAAGACAATGACATAGGTAATGTAATTTCTATCACACTTCAAAGCTTTTCCTTTGAAGCGCCCCTTCCACCCCCTCAAGCACAAACATGGAAAGCTCCCCTGAGTATAAAAAGTACAGTTTGTATGATAGAGACGCATGGGTACATGGGTGTCTTTGGTTGAGTGGTTAAGCCATCTGCTTTGCCCAGTGAAGGTCATGGCATTATTTCACAGACTGCCCTGTTTAGTTCATAAGTGCAATTTTTTTACTAAGAACCCTGGAAACCATTGCTGGAGATTTTCAGTTCACACTGTGTCGGTTCCTGAGCCTAGCTGTTAACCACAACACAATGCCCCAACTGCCCTTTTAAAGGTGAATGCAAAAGAAGAACATTTTTAAAACTGCCTCTTATGTATTTTTGAGGCTAGGTTGATCCCAAAGCCATACTGAGGGGGAGGGGGGGATTCTGCCACTGCTGGGTATCAAACCCTGAGCTCTAGATTGGCATACAAGAGTACTAACCACTTCAGAATTTCCCCCCAAAATAAGACCTTACATGATTTTTAAGGATTCTGTTAAAATAAGCCCTACTCCACATATAAGCCCTAGTTGAGGTAGTCAGACAGATAGATGGATTTAATTAATACATTCCAGCAGACTTTTTGAATTAAAAAGTAAAAAGGACCCTTTTCCAGGTCTTTAGGTGTATAGGGCATATAGGGCTAGACCTATATTTTATAGACCAATCTGCACAAGATGGGTGATGTGGTCAGCATCACACCTGCCACCTTTACTTTCCATGACTGCACCGGTACCCATTCAAGGCTGGGTCGACCTGCGAGCCAAGGTCATTTCTGAAAAATGTCTGCCTCCGCCAAGGAGCGAACAAACGACCATCCGATCCGCAGGTGAACATCTAGCCGGTCCGCCAAGACGGCTCCCGAATTAAAAAGTTATGAGTAAATAAACAAATAATATTAATGCTTAAAATTTTTTTGAAATAATATAATGTGGATTTCTGAGCAGGTAAAAAAGTAACACTCTGAAAATAAACCCTAAGTTGCCTTTCGGAACAAAAATTAATATAAGATCCCGTTTGATTTTCATGAAAATATGGTATGCCACGGTGGTTATACATTTTATGCTAGAAAAGGTATTTCAGTCAAGACAATACATTTTAAACAAAAAGAAATATTTTAGATGGAAACCAACATAGAAAGAAAAAAAGGTCATGTATCAAAACAAACTCAAATCAACTAGAGCTTCAAATATACACCCTATATAAGGTTGTGTCAGATTGTAATAAACAATGGAAGAAAAGTCACATTAAAACACGTAAAGCAACATTACAGTGATATAAACAATTAACACAGTAATGGGTATACCATTCAGGAATGCAGCAATATGTGGTGAATTACAAGTGACATATACTGGTGATCACTTCTGGTTTAATGGGCATATAGGGCTAGATCTGTATTTTATAGACTAATTGGCACTATGTGGGTGATGTGGTCAACATCACGCCGGTCACCTTTACTTCCCAGGACTGCTTCTGGTACCCGTTTAAGGCTGGGTTGACCTGGGAGCCAAGATCATTTTTGAAGAGTCCAGCTCAGTCAGGAGCCAAACCCACAATCCTCCAATCTGCAGGCAAGCATTTATACCAGTGTTTCCCAAACTTTTCTTAGTCACAGCCCCTTTTTTCAATTAAAATTTTTCCACAGAACCCTAACCTAAGTAAAAGTATGACTATTAGTATGTAAGAGATCAAAAATAAAAATAAAAACTCATGAATCTTCAAATATTTTGTGGTGCCCCTGTAAAGAGGGCCCGGCTCCAGAAGGGGGCAGCGGCGCACAGTTTGGGCATCACTGATCTTAACGAACAATGGGCTAGTAGCATATACCCACTGTGTCAATGGCATGAAAAATCCTTTCCTTTTTTTTTATCACATCAAAAGTTTCCCCCTTTTAACTGCTTTGTTAAAATATGTATTTGGGTTCTATTTAGAGTAAAGATTCAATTCAAGAATACAAATTCTGACCACATTCAACATGCTGACTATAGCCTTGGTTATAATTGTGGTTTTGGTTCCTTTGTGCTAAGTTTAACAGTTTTTCAAGTTCTGTTTCCTAATGTCTGTCACTGTTCGTCAGAATTAAAGTTGGGGTACTGTTTTCTATTTATTGCCCAACTTTTCTATCAAGATAAGTTTACCACACATGCATACACACACAAACACACATACTATACTGTCATTTATTATATTTGTGCAAGGCAAATATACTTTCATGATGTAGGGGTAGGAAAATATAATACTGGTAAAGGAAAATATCATACATTAGTAGGGAAATGTCAAAAAAAAAAAAGGAACATATTATTCAGGAACAAAAAATTAAAATACAGAAATGGAAAAATATACAGGAGTGGAAAAATATACAGGAGTGGACAAATAATTAAAGTGGAAAAATTTGGAAAACATCAGTAATATATAACAAAGGGCAATGTAAAATACTTGATGGAAATTCCAGGTTGCTTCTGTAGGCAAACACTTATTTACACATTAAACATAATGAAGCAATATGTAGAGGGTTTTGGTATGTTTCACACAAAAAGTGAGTAAATCAATATAAGTAATGAAGTAAAGCTGACAGTGATAACAATGATATGAATTATTCCATGCTAATAAACAGCTGTGTGATCAGGGTAGATGGCAGAATGGACATAGAAGTACAAAACAGATATTAAAAAACAAGTGTACTCACTTATATACGAACTGTTATAATTATTATGCATCCAAATAACAATGAGTGAGGGAAAAAAACACCAGATTATAAACAGCATATTCATACCAACACTGAGCTACAAGTGCCAAACATGGACATTTTCTCAAGCTCATTTAGGTAAAATCACCACCTGGGAGATGCGATGCCTAAGAAAAGCTCCCAACCTAACCATCCGAGATCGACTGAATAATATGATACTAAGAAAAATGATACTACCAGACTCAATGTGGGAACGACAACTTGTACAAGATTCAACGCGAAACAGCAGATCAAGTGGTTTGGGCACCATCTCGTGAGAATGCAGCAACACCAGATACCATCACATGCACCCCATCTCAGAAGTTCAGCTACAAGAGCAAGAGGATGACCATGAAAAAATAGACTGACAACATAAAAGACACACTACACTTTCACTACACGACAATGGCCAATGCACTGGATCACAAATTATCCCTCCCTATGAAGCTTAATGGCAGAAGTGGTTTATGGTGGTGATGAATAAACAGCTACATACATTCCTGTTGTGACTACAAGAATTAAATGAACATATTTAAGTAACAATTATATTATTTCAAATGTTCCCATCATTAACCTTCTCACACTGACTAGAAAAATAAAAATAAACCAAATAGCACCAATTATAAAGCATCCAGTAAGAAAATTAATACAATAAATGCTCTCTTTGTATCTAAAATATGCTACCAGTCCTTAAAGATTACAAAGTATTAAAAACAAACCGCCTGTGAAATCAGATGTATATGAAATGTTGGTTGCAAGGTAAAAATAGATTCAATTAAATTGAAAATGAAACGCTGAGAAAAAAACACAGCATAAAACTTGCTAGCAATTTTGATCAATCTCAGAAGCTTGGATTATTTATTTAGCTCTAATGTTAAATGAGATCAAAGATGCAAATAGCAGGGAATGGAGATTGAGAAGCAACATCGAAATTCATAATCTGTTTAAATCACCACTGATCACTGACATAATGAGAGCTAATAGACTGAAATGGTTGGGGCATATTGAAAGAATGTCAGATGACAGAGAAGTAAAAACTGTATACACAGGTCACGGGACAGTCTAATATTTCTGGGGGTGGTAGATAGGCTGCATGCAGTTGTGGGACCTAGGCTGCACTCTCTCGTGGGACGTAGGTGGGTTGGGGTTATTAGGTCCAGTTCAAGACGTTCTGGGGTCGTTAAAAGCATCAGAAAGCCGGGAAACCCAGTCTTACAACCCTCTCAAATGTTGGACTGTCCTGTGATGTCATCTTGGGTAGAATATTAATAAAGAACCCAAAGCAGTAGTCTGGTAAAACGGTTTGGAAAGATGTAAAGAGAGAATACCAATCATGAACTGGTGAAGGAGGAGCATACTGTTGCTTTGTGCGTGCGTGCGTGCGTGTGTGTGTGTGTGTGCGCTCGCGCGCGCGCACTGTCTCCACAATGAAGGGTGGCTACAGTGTGCTGTCTCTAGGAATATTATGTTGTAAGGCCCCTATCTCCTCCATGGTACGACTCTCAAAAAACCGCCCGAAATACACCAAGAGATGTTTAGGAAACTAAAACTGTCTGTCCTTGCAGAAATCGAACTTTAGTATCGAACTACTATGGTATACTATAGTATGGACCTGATGAGATTCACACTTATATGGCAGGCAATCAATTGTATGTTCTACTGTTCGTGTCTTTTAAGTATAGAATAGTAACACTGGGGTCCATAGGTGAAGCAGCAAACAGTAACACTGGGGTCCATAGGGGAAGCACAGAATAGTAACACTTCGGTCCATAGGGAAAGCAGAGAACAATAACACTGGGGTCCATAGGTGAAGCAGCGAACAGTATCACTGGGGTCCATAGGGGAAGCATAGAATAGTAACACTTCGGTCCATAGGGAAAGCAGAGAACAATAACACTGGGGTCCATAGGTAAAGCATCAAACAGTAAAACTGGGGTCCATAGGTGAAGCATCGAACAGTAACACTGGGGTCCATAGGTGAAGCATCCAATGGTAAAACTGGGGTCCACAGGTGAAGCATCGAACAGTAACACTGGGGTCCACGGGGAAAGCATACAACAATAACATTGGGGTCCATAGGGGAATCAAAGAATAGTAACACCGGGTCCATAGGGGAAGCATAGAACAATAACATTGGGGTCTATAGAAGCAGAGAAAAGTAACACTGGGGTCCATAGGCAAAACAGAAAACAGTAAAACTGCCATCTTATGTGAATGACATAAGAGGCAACTAAGGAGAACTGGTACAAGTGGTTTTCTCAAACTGTAGAAAATCAGCTACAAATTTTAAACTTCCATCAACAAGTCTACAAAGATTAAACATTAAAAGTCTCTCTCTCCAGAAGGACTAGCCACCTGCTGAGGGCGGCACTCAATGCATGGTCACTGTAGCTCCAGTGACAATCCAAAGGAGTCTTCGTAAAAAGTGCACTCGTGCATTGAACTGAATTGTTACAATGAGAAATGAAAAAAGGTAGAAAGAAGTCAAGGAGGAGGAAGAGGATTAGAAGGGAAGAGTATGACGAGGGAGGGGGAAGAGTATGACGAGGGAGTAAGAAGAAGAATAACCCTAGAACAATGATAAGCCACTTTGAAAACAACATAACCAATCTTAACCCTTTCACACCAGAAAATCTTTGGAAAAAAGCCCAAAATCTGGAAATTTCCAGGGGAAAAAGTCCCTTAAAAAGGCAACAATTTACAAAAGTCACTTACAATTTTTTTTTTGATGTAATCATTTAAAAAATTTCTTTTAGAAATATATGATAAAGATTAATCAATAAACACAATTACAGCAGATAATATAATGAAATACATCCCTTTGAGCCTTAATAAATGTACTCGACAACTTACATTATGACTCTGTCATTTGAAAAAGCTAAGGCAAAGCCAAATATGACATTATAACCCCCCCCCCCCCCCCCCCCCCCCCAAAACAACTTTTGTCCACAATATTAAACACCTCCCCCCCCCCCCCCCCCCCCCAATCAAATGTTGTTTTTAGTATACATAATTTCATCCACTCCTTCTAAACTCCTAAATACTGCACAGGTGCAAACAGAATCAATGCTGTTTACTAGGGACTAGCCAATGCAGCAATACCAGTTTAATATCTTTCCTGGGGATCTGTAACAGATGTTCAAGCTAGATTAGCAGCATTCTGGGATGAAAGAGTTAAAAGCTGTTTACAAAAGACAATATTCAATAAACTATCAAGAAAACCTACACAAAAAGGAACGCGATGCAGAATAATGCATTCAAGATTAAAAGTTTTCTAACAAGGTAAAACATTTTACATGTGTCCTGAATACCCACATAACCAAGAATAAACTTCATGTGGGATAATATACCCAATATTACAATTGTTCAGAAGCGTGCATGTGAATGAAGAAGTAAACTGCACATAAATATACTTTTTTTTACTTCAGATGACTAGAACATTTCAAATGCCAGACAACCAAAATGTTTGCCAAAGCCAACGATATAAGAAAAGCACCGCATGAATATGTAGAATTTTATGAAGAACCAGAAATCAAAACAGGCAACAGCTTATGCGAAAATGGTTATGAAGATTCCTGTAACCAGATCATGTCTTTAATGCTGAAGATGCAAGGACTCATAGCTCGGAGGAGACAGTCCTGCCGAGACTGTAGGCTGTTCTGTTACCGGCACAAAGGTGTAACCTAAATTTGTTGCTGGTGGTGGTGGAGGTAGTGGTGGAGGTGGTGGTGGAGGTGGTGGTGGTGAGGGGTTGGGGCAGACCTCTTGCTGATTCTCGTCATGCCAACCAGGCAAGTAGTCTCCCCCTGATGTAAAATGATCAGTGCTGTAATACGGATAGCTCGGAAGGCGGCGAAACTGACTTCGCCGCATGGCAGCGGAAGTTGCAGGCACTGTGTGATTCTGACTATGTGCACGACCATCTGGGTTGTTGTCGTCATCATCATCATCTAGTCCATCTCCATCTTCCTGGGATTCCATTCGGCCAAATACACATTCCTCATAAGAAGGGGGAACTACGGATAAAAGAAGACAAATTTCAAGAGACTGCAATTTTATTTAAATGTCACAAGAGTAGAAACAAGCCTTTTGTATGTGTGTGTGCTTTATTTATTCTCATTATCTATGTCTTTACTTTTCTTCTTCTTCTTCTTCACATTCACCATCTGTAAACTCCGGCGAAAAGTTCTGGTTTGTTCATCTACTTATGGACTGCAGTCCTGTTCCAGAACCTGAGTGTTGTGTGTGCATCCGTTTTACAGATCTGACTAATGTGTATGCAGACTATTGGTTCCTTGCCTCTCAGGCAGATGCACTCCGACTTCGAAGAAAGCTCCCAATTAGTCGACTCTTATGACATGTTTTCGGGTAGGCAGTGGGTCTATACTTGTTTTCCCTATAATAGATCTCTTTAACTAAATGGATTAGCCGCTGGCCTTGAGATCTGAAAGACAAGGAATCAATTTATGGACTGTGCCCTTTGGTTCACAAGTGCAATTTTTATGAAGATCCCCAGGGATCAGTCTTGAGCAACAGAGTTTGTCCTTTCAGCAGGCAGCTAGTTGTTATAAAAAGAGAGACTGAGCAGTGGGGGAGACCGGTGCAATGGGGGAGACCTGGTGCAATGAAGTTGATCCTCCCAGTCTGTCCCTTTGAATTCTGAGACTATATAGTTGCGACTTTTATCTTTGCCATGTTGTGCCACACCAACCTGTTGTGCGTATTTGACACATAGTAAAGTAAAG
The DNA here is from genome assembly GCA_905116865.2 of Candidula unifasciata. Lineage (NCBI taxonomy): Eukaryota > Metazoa > Mollusca > Gastropoda > Stylommatophora > Geomitridae > Candidula > Candidula unifasciata. The sequence goes on along the minus strand of CAJHNH020001491.1, from coordinate 95,349 downwards.
GTCCCCTTTTCCATGCCTTCTGATATAGTGAGCATTTATGGCTAGACCTATATTTTTATAGACCAATCTTAGCACAGTGGGTGATGTGGTCAACATCAAGCTGGCCACTTTACTTCCCATGACTTTATCTGGTACCCATTTCAGGCTGGGTCAACCTGGGAGCCGAGATCACTTTGGATCTGAGCCCACAACTTCCTGATCCACAGGCAAGCGTATAATCACTACACCACAACAGCTCCCATGTCACATACAGCTCATGGTATAGCCCTCCTTTTGTCTTATAACAGCTGATATAACTGATTGTCCATCTTACTTCATACCCTACTGTAGTATCTGATACAAGATATACAATGTCCATATCCCTCCACATTCTTCTTCTTCTTCTTCGCGTTCACCAGCTGTAAACTCTGGCGGAAGGTTCTGATTGTTCATCTACTTCTGGACTGCAGTCCTGTTCCAGAATCTGAGTGTTGCGTGTGCATCCGTTTTACAGATCTGACTCATCTGTATGCAGTATGCTGGTTCCTTGCCTCTCAGACAGATGCACTCGGACTTCAAAGGAAGCTCCCAATTAGTCGACTCTTACAACATGATTTTGGGTAGGCAGTGGGTCTATTCTTGTTTTCCCTATAATAGGGCCTCAGATCCCACACGGGGATCTCCATATTCAGCAACTTGAAACAAACACTTACAGTCACAATACTGTCAGGATACCATAAGAATGAAATGACCCAGCATGTGTGAAGATTTATCCCTTCTAACCCTTACTGCAGTGACTGATACAGGATTTCTTGACAATGTTTCTTTCTCTTCACATTCAACAACATGACATTAGTATTGGAGCTCTGCGCTGGCTGCTGAAGATGAGGACGGAGCATGCACAGGAATGCCCCGACTGGTGTGATGTCAATTCTTGACTCAACTCAACAACATTAAACAAGGAAACAAATACTTACAGTCACAATACTGTCGAGATGGTGGGACACACAAATCCAGATCTCCTGCCGTTATGTCTCCATCGCCTAATCCAGCGATGGCACCTGGTTCTCGAAATGGTAAAGGACCCGAGTGCCTCAGAGGAATGGTTCCAATAAAGATGTTGCAGCCAAGCTGAACTGTTCGCCAACCAACTGGAACTTCAAGCTGTGGAAATTTTAACAGTAAACTTTATACATTTGACCAACACAACTTATATTACAGTTTTTCATTAATTTTGTTGGTGTGTGCTGGTGTAATTTGTATGCTTGAGTTCTGAAGACTGTTATTTTTTTTTTTTTTTTTTTTTTTTTGTTTTTAAATTATGTTTACTTCAGACAGATTGAAGGCCACTTCAGTATTATAGGAAAGAACAGACTACTGGGTGAAAACTGGCAGCAATACAGTACAGCCTGATTCCCTGTGTGGGTTCAGGGACCCCCTTGTGGGGAAAACCAGAACAGACCCACTGCCTCCCCAACAAGCATGTCATTAGAGTTGACTAATTGGGTGCTTCCTTTGAAGTTGGAGTGCATCCATCTACGAGGCAAGGAACCAACAATCTGCAAAGAAGTAAGTCAAATTTGTAAAACAGATGTGCACGCAACACTCAGGTTCTGGAACAAGACTAATGTCTGGAGGTGGAGGAATAACCGCAACACTCAGGTTCTGGAACAAGACTAATGTCTGGAGGTGGAGGAATAACCGCAACACTCAGGTTCTGGAACAAGACTAATGTCTGGAGGTGGAGGAATAACCGCAACACTCAGGTTCTGGAACAAGACTAATGTCTGGAGGTGGAGGGATAACCGCAACACTCAGGTTCTGGAACAAGACTAATGTCTGGAGGTGGAGGAATAACCGCAACACTCAGGTTCTGGAACAAGACTAATGTCTGGAGGTGGAGGAATAACCGCAACACTCAGGTTCTGGAACAAGACTAATGTCTGGAGGTGGAGGAATAACCGCAACACTCAGGTTCTGGAACAAGACTAATGTCTGGAGGTGGAGGAATAACCGGAACTTTCCGCTGAAGTTTACAGCTGGTGAACACAAAGAAGAAGAAGAAGTACAGTCAGAAACAGGATGGACTAATGAGAAAAATAAAACCTAGATCAAGGCAGCCATTTGAAACCAGTGGAACATTTCCCATCCAAAACATATTCTCAAAGACCAAATCAACCCAATGACACAAAAGTACCAGAACATTGTATTTAGACTGTGAACTGGACATGAAAGACTCAGACCAAATCAACCTAATGACACAAAAGTACCAGAACATTGTATTTAGACTGTGAACTGGACATGACAGACCCAGACCACATAAACCTTAAGACACAAAAGTAGCAGAACATTGTATTTAGACTGTGAACTGGACATGACAGACTCATACCAAATCAACCTAATGACACAAAAGCACCAGAACATTGTATTTAGACTGTGAACTGGACATGACAGACTCATACCAAATCAACCTAATGACACAAAAGCACCAGAACTTTGTATTTAGACTGTGAACTGGACACAACAGACTCAGACCAAATCAACCTAATGACACAAAAGCACCAGAACATTGTATTTAGACTGTGAACTGGACATGACAGACTCAGACCAAATCAACCTAATGACACAAAAGCACCAGAACTTTGTATTTAGACTGTGAACTGGACATGACAGACTCATACTAAATCAACCTTATGACACAAAAGTTCCAGAACATTGTATTCAGACTGTGAACTGGACACAACAGACTCTGAAGCTACAGGTACAAGAAATTCAAGACTGGAGGCTCAGAACTGTGTCTAAGAGGACAGGCACTACATAAAACTGAGCATGTGCTACAGACACACTCTCTACATACAGTGGGAGATCCCAGGTATGAAATGTTAGAGCATTTCAGTGGAAACCAAGCTGTAGGAATCTACACAGGATATGCATCACACCAGCCTTTATAGAGGCTCGTGGTCTTTTCAAATGAAATACTATGGGGGCAGGGAAAATAAAATGTAAAAATTTTTTTTTAACTTTTGCTTAACTAGGTTTCAGGACTGTCTGGATGTGAGAGGCTGGTATCTCAAATGTTCTCCACGTGTCTTTTTCTTCTTCTTCTTCTTGTTCACCGGCGGTGAATTCCGGCGGAAAGTCCTGATTGTTCGACCATTTGGATTTTTGGCTTTCACCTGGACCTGAGTTTTGCGTGCACATTCGTTTTACTGGCTTTTTTGTGTGCGGTTCTTGTTCCCTGCCTCTACGTGCCCCAAAACTTTACATAAAGGAATACAGTCAGACTGTCTATTTATAATTTTTAAAAAAAGGTAAAGTCGGGAGATGTGAACCAGCATCATTGCACACTGTTATAAACCACAAGTGCTCTGCCACCAGTACGGACAGCTGATAAGAAACTGTCCGCCTGTGTCGCCGTCCGCACGTAACTCTGTAGCTACAGCGACGTTCCTCATTTACCCCAGAGTGTCAACTCTGGTACTTATTTCCTAGTGGCTGGGTGAACCCCGGGAACACCCGCCATGGGCTGCAGTGAGTTGCAGTTGGATTTGAAAGCAAGCCTTTTATCGACTGTGCTAATGCAGCGCCCCTATTTATAATAAACAACACATCATTAAGGTGAAAATTCTAAATAAAAAATTCACATGTATTGGCTGCCACTCACAGATGTAGAGGTAAAGAAAAAAAAATCTGAGGACAAACCAGACAATATAAAAATTGAAAGCTACAGTAAGCATACCAGGACTCGAACCTGTTGCCTCCAAATGATGACACCTCTCTATGGGAACAAATATACCGGGACCCCATGACCAACCAAACACCCTTTAAAAAGATGCCAGGTCTACAATACACCTGTGGGCATCTGTGGCTTAGGCGCTGCGAACGTGTTTCATATGCCAGGGTGCCGGGTTCTATCCCCAGCTGCGGGCCTTTCGCTGGTTTGGACAGTAGTATTGAGAAGCCGACCATCCAGAAAACAATGGCAGGCAAACTACTGGGCATAAATTTGCCTAGAAAAACCACAACAGCACAAAATTGCTGGGTTGGTTCTACAATGTCCTGTAAAGGATACACAACTAACTAACTTTAACCATACACCAATAATTGCAAAAAAATGGGCAGAATTTGTTTCTAAAAAATGTAATAGAATCAATCAATCTTTCAGTGTGTCTTTTATAAAAATGTCCCTCTCTTCACTGCATGCACGAAAGTTTCTTTTTATTTTTAACCAATACTTCAGCCCTGAGTGCCTTCATAACCAATGCTTCTTCAGTGCTCTGTATCCACTTACACAAAGGTTGGCCTCTGTCTCATTTTCCAGAAACTGTAACCTCTATCACTGTTTTCTCCAGACCACCATGGCACTTGACACATCCAAAATACTTCAGCGTTTGGGAGAGGATGCTGTTTACGTGCCAGTTCTCTTGCTGATCAGGTCATGCAAGATGTCGATGTTTTCCTTCTTCCTGGTCAACGGCAGTGTTTCCCAAACTTTTCTTAGTCCTTTTTTTTTCATTCCAATTTTTCCACGGCGCCCTAACCTAAGTAAAAGTATGTCTATTTATATGTAAGAGATAGAAGAAAATAGAATTCGTGTTCTTTGAATATTTCGCGGCACCCTTGAGAAGAGGTCCCGGATCCCCAGGGTGTTGTAGCACACAGTCTGAGAATCACTGGTCTACGGCATTCAAAGAAATTTTCTGTAGCATTTCAGTAAAAAAGCTCAGATTTTATCCTTTAAAGACTGACAGTCCATGACTCACATTCATAAGCTGCCACGGAATGGAACCAAAGGCAACAGAAATGTATAGTATTTTACATTACTGTATTGACCGAACCTGTCACCCAGGGAAGCCACAAAACCGCAACTTCCAGTTGGGTCCAATTCACCGTACATGTCGCTTTACCAACTTGCTACAGTGACTTGTTCATGACATGCATAGCTACAACACTCAGGGGAAGGATGAGACGGATATACAATCAGATGGTTAGTGGTACCATCAGAACTGGAACTCTTCCCTTGCTGCTGAAGATGGGGGAACAGAGCACTTATGGGAGTGTCCCGAGTGCTGTGATGTCCATTCTTAATTCAACATTCAACATTTGACAACAATAGCTAACAGCATAGGTATTGTCTGCACCTGAGCAAATCATTAGGAGAACCTAACGGATTATATCATCAGTCAGCAAGTCCTTTACAGAACATCACTCTCTTTTCGGCACGCTTGAAAGTATCCCTTTCCCTGGTCAGCTCTCTGGCCCCATGTGCTTTCAATGCCAATGCATCTTCAATGTCTTGTATCCATCTTCGCGGTGGTCGACCCCTGCCTCGCCTTCCACAAACCGCACCTTCCATCACCGTCTTTTCCAAGCCACCATGATGCTTGATGTGGCCAAAATACTTCAACTTTTGGGACAGGATGCTGTTTATGAGCCTGTTCTCCTTGATGTTCAACTCATTCAGAATGTCAATGTTTTTCCTCTTCCTGGTCCATGTTATTCTAAGAATTTTTCTATAACATTTCAATTCAAAAGCGCCAATATTTTTCCTCAGTGACTGAGTGAGAGTCCAAGACTTACAACCGTAAACTGATTATATATATTTACTAAAAATAAACAGCATTGGGGGGACGGGGATGGGTTAATAACATTAACAAGAAAAAAGAAACTCTCAGTTACTAGATTTTCATCAAAAAGCAGTGTTTCCCAAACTTTTCTTGGTCACTGCGCCTTTTTCCAATTAAAATGTTTCCATGGCGCCCTAACCTAAGTAAAAGTATGACTATTCGTGTCTTGATTAAATTAATTGTGAAGCTTTTACTATATTACACGGCACCCCTGTGAAGAGGTCGAGGCTCACCGGGATGCCACAGCGCACAGTTTGGGAATCACTGTCATAAAGTATAAAAACTAACCAAGAATAATGAAAACCCTTACATGAATTTCATACATGATGTCGATGATACCGCAGCCTTCCAAGAGAGATGGAGCCACTGCAGGGATGATACAATAACTGTTGAAGTATCCACTTCTGCCGGCACCGATTCCATCTTCACTTTGAAAGAGTACCCAGTTGCTCACCTTGTCGTGATATTTTGGGTTGCCAGAGGAGAAGAGGCTGTCACTGTACCCTGTGTATCGTACTGTCTGTTAGGAAAGAATGGTTGTCATGGTCATTTTTTATTATCAACACTGTTTTTCTGCATTCGTTCGTTAAAGGGGAGGTTGGTGGATGGATCTGTATTGTGGTTTACAATTAGACTGACACCTGTGCGTTTCGACTCAACACATCCAATTTCAGCAATCTCTTAGTTGTCATTTACGACATACTGTTAAAGTGCACAAAATTCCTCCTCCCACAGAGTCCTGGAACCCACACGAGAAATATTATTTAGAAAGTTATTTAGAAATGCAGTTTCTAATCATCATCATCATCACCATGTGCCCTGCCAACTGGTGTAGGTGCTTATGCATCTCCACAGATCAAGATCCCTGGTTGCCTGGTACAGCTCTTTTGATGATATCCCTCCATGGTATCGTTTCAGCCTATCCAGCATCTCCCTTCGTCTGCCCCTACCCCCTTTTCCAATGATCTTTCTAGTTGTCACAATGTTCTCCAATGTCTCTCTTCTCATTACGTGGCTAAAAAACAATGTTTGTCTCTTTCTTATTGTTATATATAGAGATCTACTTTCATTAGATTCTTTCAAGCAATCGTTATTACACTGGCCATCCAAGGTATTTGTAACATTCGTCTCAGAAACCACATCTCTGTTGCTTCCAAATTCTTCTTAATTTGTTCATTGACATTCCAAAATTTGCTGCCATACAGTAGAAAATGTTGAGGAACAGTGCAACAAATACTAGTTTAAATTTTTCACACGCACAATGTGGATATAAATCCAGAGTTACAACAAAAACTAAAGCAGAGTAATAATAAAAACAAACATGCAGGTGCATGACTGTAGAGGGAGTTAATGTGGTGGATAATATGGTAGTAGAGGTAGTAAAGATACTGTTGTAGATAGGATAGTAGAGGAAGGTCAAGGTTCTAATATGGAAAAGATGTTTGCAGAGGGGGTTAATGTATTGTTGTAGATAAGATGCTTGAAGAAGGAGGTTAAGGTACTGTTGTAGATAAGATGCTTGTAGAAGGAGGTTAATGTACTGTTCTAGATAAGATGCTTGAAAAAATAGTTTAACGTACTGTTGTAGATAAGATGCTTGAAGAAGGAGTTAATGTACTGTTGTGGACAAGATGCTTGAAGAAGGGGGCTAATGTATTGTTGTAGATAAGATGTTTGTAGAAGGATGTTTATGTATCTTATAGAAGAAGGTAAATGTACTGCTGTAGATAAGATGCTTGAAGAAGAATGGTAATGTACTGCTGTATAAAAGATGCTCAAAGAAGTTTAATGTACTGTAGTAGATAAGATGCTTGAAGAAAAAGGTTAATCTACTGTTGTAGATAAAATGCTTGAAGAAGGAGTTTAATGTACTGTTGTAGATAAGATGTTTGCAGAGAGAGTTATTGTGTCATTGAAGATAAGACAGTTGTAGAAGGAGGTTAATGTACCTATGAATAGAGTGAACAACTAATATTAATCTGAAGTTGATGTACCTGAATCAGTGACAGGACTACCCCACATATAGTAGACGTAGCTTTGTTATGGATTACCATATCATAGTACAAGGGCTCTCCGGACACAAAGCCACTCTTCTGTAATCGAAGACGTGCCCGTACATTTCCTGAATCACAACAACAGCCCTCGTACATCTCCTCTCCTTCAAGGTCTTGTGGTATCTGAAACAACAAAAATTATATCCAGAACTCAAAGCAGTCTTTAGTCTTGTCTTGTTCAGCTATGGAGTATTTTAGTGTACTATCTTTTCCCTCATGCCGGTTCTAGGGTCCCATTGGAGAAGGGGTGAGGGTTTGGTCTCATAACTCCTTAACAGGTCATAAAAGGATACTAATTAAGGTTCAGTTGAAACTGAAAGTGTCAGGCCAAAGCAGCAAATACTGCACACTAGCAGTAAACCACAAAGGAAAGAATTCAAAAAAGAAGAAGAAGAAGAAGTTCCTCTTTGACCCAAGCAATCTGTTATTAATTATTAAGATTTTCATACAAAATTAATCATATCCTGAGATTTGGTTTGGTTTACGGTATATTCAACGGATCAATATTATAGCACACGGGTATAACCCATAAGTGCTCCGTTCTTCTTCTAGCTCAAGCCTAAGTCTGAAGAATCTCAGCAACAGTCCACAAACTCTGTTTCACTGGCGACGATCCTGAAATACTTTGTGTAGATTTTTAACTCCAAATTTATTTATTTTTTAATCAAAAAAATTGTTCTTGAGAGAACGTCCCAGGCAATTTGTTATTAATTATGAAGATTTTCATACAAAAACAGAATCCAAAGGACATTGTTCTTCTTCTTTTTTTTCTTTTTCTGCCTTTCTATCCCCCAATGGAGCATAGGCCCTCAACCAACTCACGCCAAGTCGTTCTATCCTTCGCCATTGCATGGAGCTCTCCCCATGTCCTCCCAATCTTTCTAACCTCATTCTCCAGCTCTCTTCTCCATGTGTTTTTTGGCCTTCTTTTATTCCTATACCCCTGTGGGTTCCAATGCAAAGACATTCTAGTTATGCTGTTCTCCTGTTTTCTCAGTGTGTGCCCTATCCAACGCCAGCGTCTTTTCCTCACCTCCTGATCCACTGGAGCCTGTTTAGTTCTCTCCCAAAGTTCTACATTAGTTATTCTATCATACCATTTTATTCCCTCTATTCTGCGCAGGCACCAGTTAATGAATGTCTGTAATTTATTAGTAATTGACTTCGTTGTTCTCCATGTTTCCGCCCCATACAATAGTACTGATTTGACATTAGAATTAAAAATTTTTAGTTTAGTATTTCTTTTAATTTCTTTTGACCTCCACAAATTCCCTAGTGCTATGAAAGCCCCTCTTGCCTTTTGTATTCTTATTTTAATATCTCTATCAGTTCCTCCATCTTTATCTACATTACTGCCTAAATAGGTGTACGACTCCACGTCTTCGAGTGGGGTGCCATTAAGAGAAACCACATTACTATTTGCCTGATTTATTCTCATTATCTTTGTCTTTCCTTTATGGATTTTCAGACCAAGCTGCTGTGATCTCGCATTAAGTATATTTAATTTATCTTGTATCTGATTCCGTGAATGGGACAGAAGGGCAATATCATCAGCGAAGTCCAGATCATCAAGCTGTTTTGTAGGGGTCCACTGAATTCCATTCTTGGTGTTAGCAGTTACTGTTTTCATAGTCCAGTCTATAGCCAGTAAAAATAGGAGAGGCGACAAAAGACATCCCTGTCGCACACCTGTTTTTATTTCAAATGCATCTGTTAGCTTTTCCTCAATGAAGAACTCGACATTTCATGGCTTTATATTTTGCCTTTACTAAGTTGATAATTTTCTGTGGGATTCCATAGTGCCCCATCAATTTCCAGAGAGATTCCCTATCAATGCTGTCAAATGCTTTTTCATAGTCTATAAATCCAATGTAAAGTGGTGAGTTCAGTTCAATGCTTTGCTCTATTAAAATACATAATGTGGCTATCTGATCAGTACAGGATCTGTTTGACCGAAATCCTGCCTTCTCATCTCTTAGCATTTTATCAATAGCATCTTTTAATCGTTCCAAAATAATTCTACTTAATATTTTTTCCAGGAACTGACAGCAACATAATTCCTCTATAGTTTTCACACTCCTGTAGATCACCTTTTTTGGGCAGTTTCACAAGATATCCTTCTCTCCAGTCTGCTGGTATTTCTTCGGTCTCCCAGACTTTACTGAATAATCTATGTAGCAATTCTGTTGATGTGTTTATGTTGGTCCTGATGGCTTCAGCTGGGATACCATCTGGGCCTGACGCCTTTCCTTCCTTAAGAAGATTTATAGCTTTTCTAATTTCCTCTTTGGATGGTATCTCACAGTTGATATCCAGTTCCATTTCTAAAGGCTGGATATCTGGGGGAACCTCTGGGCCTGGTCTATTTAGAAGCATTTCAAAATTTTCAACCCATCTGTCCATTTGATCTTTAGTGTTAGTAAGTACCTTTCCTTGACTATTTTTGATTGATCCAGATGGCTGACTATATTTACCTACTAATTTTCTTGTGTTACTGTAAAGTTCTCTGAGGTTTCCTTTTGCTGCTGCTGTCTCCGCTTCTTGTGCTAGATCATTTAGATATTTCACTTTATCTGCCCTTATATGCCTCCTAACTTCCCTGTTTGCTTCTGTGTAATTCTCCTGAGCTCTAGCTTTAGCAGCTCTAGTTTTGCTATTGTTTAATTCTGCCTTTTTACTTTTCCTATCTTCATTCAGTTTAATGGTTTCTGGTGTTATCCATGCTTTATGTTTCCTTTCTTTCTTGCCAAGAACTTCTACGCAAGATTCATTCCAGATTCCTTCGATCTGATCCCAGCAGACTTCTGTGTTGACATCTTCAGCTAACTGCTGCAACACCTGGTACTTATTAGAAGGACATTGTTACTAACTACAAAAACTTTTCTACAAAATAATTATATTCCTGGTTACTTTATTACTTATAAATAACAACCTATTGCTAACAAAATATCCAGACAAACAATTACTGCAATATAAAAGAATCTTTTATTAATGAAAGGGTTGAATAAATAATTACTAAAATATAACAGAATCTACTGCTGGTGAATAACCTACCCCAGCTCCCGGTACAGCAGACAAGTCCAGATGTCTAATGACTGTCAAATCCTGCTCTATCTGGATGACACCCTTCCACCCACGGTCCATGGTTACAATACACTGGTAGCGTACAAACCCTCTTCTGCCTTCAAATGAGGAGGGAACTTCTGGTGGGAGGGTGAAATCGAACGGATACACATGCATGCCTGGTGGCTGAATGTCGTTCTGGTCTGAAAAGGAAATAACAAAAAATACATTTTACAAAGTCAAAGTTTTTATGAAGGAAAAGAATATAAAAAGATATAATATGGTATAACACAGTCTTGAAAGGAAAATAAAGGCTTTTGGATTGAAATGCTATAAAATGATTCTCAGATTACCACGGACAAAAAAGAATACAGACATTCTAAAAGATCTAAACATCCAGGAAGATTGGCTAGAAAACAGTATCATATCTCGGAAACTGAAATACTTTGGCCATATCACGCACCAAGGAGGAATGGCAAAATAACAGCAGAAGTATGGTACCAGGAAAGAGAGTCAGGAGTCAACCAGCATGAAGATGGACACAGGATATAGGTGACCCACTGGGTAGGAAAGTGCATGAAAAAGGACAGCTGGTGACAGATCAAGTTTCGGTCAGTTCCACGATAATCTCCCCACTAGTTCACTTCTGATTGATAGACCTCCAGTCACCTGACCTTCGCACACTGCTAGGTAGGTTGTTCGGCTTTGCCGCCTATATCGCGTGCTTATATTCAAGCATGCCAGCACTCTTAACACTACAAAAACATTTAGAAACTGGGTCAAACCCACAATCTCCCTAGAGAGTGCTGCAACCTATGTCACAGGCATTTTCTTTCTCGGAAGAAATAATTAAATGCAAGACAAGCCAGAAATGAATCAACAGAGCTGTAACCCCCCAGACAGCAGACATGTCTAAAAAATGTATGAATGGAACATGACCTAGTTCAGCTGGGGAGATTATCTTGAAACTAACTCAAGTTTCTTTCAGGCAGAACATGATGGATAATGACACTGTTCAAACCATCTGCTACATGATGACGATGGTATAGTGCTCACCAATGAGCAGCTCATAGGGAAACTACTTAAATTATATTGATTACTGATTTCTTCTTCTTCTTCTTTGCATTTACCAGCTGTAAACTCTGGTGGAAAGTTCTGGTTGTTCGCCCACTTCTGGACTGCAGTCCTGTTCCAGAACCTAAGTGTTGCATGACCATCCGTTTGACAGATCTGACACATTTGTGTGCAGACTGTTGGTTCCTTGCCTTTCACGAAGAGGCACTCTGACTGCGAAGGAAGCTCCCAATTAGTCGACTCTTACGATAGGCAGTGGGTCTATTCTTGTTTTCCCTATAATAGGGCCCTGGAACCCACACTGGGGATTATTAATTGAATAATTGACATCATAATATCCTGGCATAGATGCTCCATCTCCCACTGGAAATGTTTTAAGGTGTAGATTCTAACTGTTCAAGTAGCACACTGCTTACACACACGTCTCTCTTCCTCCATAAATCCTTTTTTGCCAGACCTAACCCTTATTAAGATTCACACAACATTATTGCTGTTAAATCTAACATCATATCTCCCATTTAGCATCCAGTAATAAATGATCTTTAGAATGTGTGTCTTGTCCAGTATGAGAGTTCCCACTGCTGTTGCTTTTGATGAAAAAATTTGCATTTTCACACCCTCGTAATCCTGCATGTCCCAGGCATACATCCACGTGAGTCTTGTAATGCTAACATGCTGATGCTTGGTATTCACTCATGCCACACATGTTGAATTTGAACCATTTGCAATATCGATAGAGACGTTAACTCTAAAACTAAACCAAAAGAAACCCTAAGATGAATATTGAGAGGTCAAAAGTACTTCTATCCTTGATAGGAAACAACTGTACAAGTTAGCATGGAACAAAATAATAAACTGTGAGCCCCATATGACACATAATGGCACAACAGGAAGATGATGTTGTCCTATCCTGCAAATGTTCTCTTTGTTGATTTCCTGTCTAACTAAAACTGAACTTGTTTCGTTCATGAGCTTCACACTGATAATTCTGTCATAGTACTGGAGTTACTACTATTGTATGCTAACACTCTGCTACAGAATGGTTTTTATTTATTAACATTTTTTTTCTTTCTACTAAACATAATGTAAAACTGTAAAGTTTATATGCTGCTGGCATAAGGTTGCTGTAAGAAACAAAGTAAATCTATATTAATAAAAATGGTAATTTTCCGATGTTGTTTTTTAAAAACTCAGAAACTACTGAACCGATTGCTTTCAAATTTGCACACAACGTTGCCTCTGACTCCAAGCGTGCTTTTTTGTCAGAAAATCGCACAAACCACGAATGACGTAGCTCCGGCAACGGTCAAATCATTATTTGCTTCGTTGCCGGCCCAGATTTATTTTTAATTGATTGGCCATTTTTGACTGCTGAGCTCTTTTTTGAACTTTGCATTATTATATAATTTTATTTCAACTTTTGCTTGAGTGTTTGGTAGCGTAGTTGGTATCTCTTCTGCCTATCGTGCGGGTGACCCGCGTTCGATTCCCCGCTAGGTGATATAATTTTTTTTTAGCCTTTAACTGGGCGGCTGGCACGTTGTGTTGTGGTTTATGGCTAGGCTGCGATATCTACCCATTTTTCGGTTTTGGGGTTTACAGCTAGCGGCGACATTATGCTCAGTGGTCATGTCACGGGTAATTTTCGTTCGCCCTCGAGAGGGCCGTTGGCACGTTATGTTGTGGTTTACAGCTAGGCTGCGATATATGACCTAAAACTCTTCAGTCGTCGGTAGTATAGTTGTAAGTATGTCATCCTTCATGCGGGTGACCGGTGTTAGATTCCCCGCTGGGTGATAATTGCTCTTTTTCCCTTAAAAGGGTGGTTGCCACGTTGTGTTGTGGTTTACAGCTAGGCTGTGACATCTGCGCCTTTCGGCCAAAGAATCCAATTTCAGTTAGGTCCTAATTATCCTCCCCGCGACGCTTTTCGATCAAAAACTATTCGGCGATGACAGAAACTGTTAACTAAGAGGGCTTACAGTCCAGTTTAGTTTGGGTGGACACGGATGCCAAAGTCAGTTAAAAATCGTTACCTCGGAGAGGGAGAGATGACGGGTGCGGAGTATTTTTCTCCGCTATTCGTGAGTATAGTGTACTTTTCACTGTGGGTTCCATCACAGGTTACGCGATAAAATTGTTTTTTTTCCTAAGTCGGGGGCAAAATTAAACTTAATAGTCCGTGGCCACAGCATGCGGCGCAAACTCCTCTTTTCTACACAGACTGTAGTGACAGTTTTTGTTGTTGTTGTTGTTGTGATGGTGGTGGTGGTAGCTCTTATTGAACTTTGTACTATTTAATTTCATTTTCACTATCTCCTTGAGTGTTTGGTAGCGCCGTCGTAACTATTCTGCCTATCATGCGAGTGACCCGCGTTCGATTCCCCGCTAGGTGATATAATCTTTTTTTTTTTTGCCCTTAACAGGGAGGCTGGCACGTTGTGTTGTGGTTTATGGCTAGGCTGCGATATCTACGCCTTTTTCGGTTTTGGGGTTTACAGCTAGCCTGCGACAGCGGCAACGTGATGCTCAGTGGTCATGTCACGGGTAATCTTCGTTCGCCCTCGAGAGGGCCGTTGGCACGTTGTGTTGTGGTTTACAGCTAGGATGAGATATCTAACCTACACTCTTCAGTCTTTGGTAGTATAGTTGTAAGTATTCCATCCTTCACGCGCGTGACCGGTGTTCGATTCCCCGCTGGGTGATAATTGTTCTTTTTTCCCTTCAAAGGGTATTTGCCATGTTGTGTTGTGGTTTACAGCTAGGCTGCGATATCTGCGCCTTTCGCCCAACGACATCCGATTTCAGTTAAGTCCCAATTAGCCTCCCCACGACGCTTTTCAATCAAAAACTATTTGGCGATGACAGACACTGTTAACTAAGACGGCTTACAGTCCAGTTTAGATTGGGTGGACACGGATACCAAGGTCAGTTAAACATCGTTCCTTCGGAGAGGGAGAGATGGCGGGTGCGGGGTATTTTTCTCCGCTATTTGTGAGTATAGTGTACATTTTTACAGTGGGTTCCATCACTGGTTACGTGATCACGTTTTTTTTTTCTATGTCGGAGGCAAAATTAAACTAAATAGTCTATGGCGACAGCATGCGGCGCTAACTCCTCTTTTCTACACTGACCTACACAGAACGTAGTGACAGTTTTTGTTGTTTTATTGTGATGGTTGTAGTGGTCGTGGTTGCAGCAGTACTGGTACTGGATGGGTGATGTGGTAGCTGTTGCACTGGCCACATTTACTTCTCAGTACAAATTAATGCTACATATTTAAATCTGGGTGGACACAGATGACAAGCTCAATTTAGTTACACTATTTCGTCACATGGTGACTTTCCTAGCCTTCGGAAAGGATGATATGATTACTGGGGGGGGGGGGGGGGGGGGTGGTTGATGCCAGACAGTGTTAACTAAGAGAGCTTAAAACATTGTTTGTTTTGTTTTAGTATCCAGAAGCCATGAGTTGTTAACCCTTAGGCTCGGTATTATGGATATCGCAACCTTTCGGTCTTGATTCCATTTTAAATACCGTAAATCTGGGAGAAATGTGGCTTTTCTGCCCACCCCCGGGAGTGAACCCGGACCACAAGGAGTTCGTCACCCGCTCACCGCGAAATCCGGTTTAGCCAACTTCGCTAGAGAGACGGGCGTTTGTTTTAAAGTTCTCATTCCTTAACTATTATTTATTTTATTAATTTCGCAAGGTGATGATTTTTCAACCATCCTTCGGAGAGAATAAAATGATTAGTGGGTGGGGGAGGGGGGAGGAGGTTATGGGGCGGGGGGTTGACACTAGACACTGTTTACTGAGAGAGCTAAAAACATTATTTTAAAGTTCTCATTTCTTAACCATTTGATTTTAATAATTTCGCCAGGTGATGATTTTTTTTATCCTTCAGAGAGGGAGATATGATTAGTAGGGGGGGGGGGGGGGGGGGGGGGGGGGGGGGGGGGGGGGTGGGGGGGGGGGGGGTTATGCCAGACACAGTTAGCTGAGAGAGCTTAAAATATTATTTCACAGTTCTCATTTTTTAACTATTTCTATTTTAATAATTTTGCCATGGATTATTTTTCAATCCTTCGGAGAGGGAGATATGACTGGGTCTAGGGGAGAGGAGGGGGATATGACAGACACTTTTAGCTGAGAGTTATTTTCTTTCCTCTTCATTTCACCATTCTGAGCCATAGCAACGCGTGGCCGGGTACAGCTAGTGATCAATAAATCAATTCAACCTCAACACAGGACTTAGGGTTAGTTCATAACTGCACAAGTGTCCTGATATAAGTGTTTAATGTTAAATTAATGTTAACTGTTTAATTAAGAATCAACATCACAGCACTCAGGACATTCCTATAAGCGCTTTGCCCACATCTTCAGCAGCAAGCCCAGAGTTCCAATTCCGATGTTACCAGTAACGGTCTGACTATCTATCTATTTGATGTTACCAGTAACTGTCTGATTATGTATCTATCTTCTTTTACCCCAACAGGACATCACACAAGTGATTAATACCCGATGACACAAAGTGCTACCATGTGGATGAGGATCACCCGTGGAGAGGTCCCAGAAACCGCGTTCTGCCATTAGACCATATTTATGGCCGGGCTATATTGCGGCCCCTGGCAAGAGCCAGAGTGGGGCTTCAAATAACAAAAAATTGCATCTCACAAGGAGATGACTAGATTATTATAGTCTGTCTGTATAACTGTCTCACCTCTCCCCGGAACATAAATGCAGATATATGGTACATGATAATGGCATCCGTCAGTCCATAGGGATTGCCGAGATGTGCCGCTGGCTTTGAGAACAGTATCTGCTGCAAATGTAAAGTCTGATGCGGGAGTGACAGTTGATTTGAGTTGAGATAAGAACTGACATCACAGCATTCAAAGCATTCCCATGCATGCTCTGTCCTCATCTTCAGCAGTCAGCGCAGATTTCCAATACTGATGGTACACGTCACAATCTGATTATATGTCGGTCTTGCCTTTACTCTGAGTGTAGTGAGTCGGCCAGACCCTCTGGTTAACCCCAGGTGCTTCATTCTCTCAAGACCATAATAATTTTGTTTCTCTACTGATTCCGTTGCTTGTTCCCAAAGGGCCTTAACCATATCTGCCTTGTCATGTATCAATTCACCAGCCAGGGGTGCAGCAAATCTGTCTGCCTGTTCATTACCTGATATGCCCGCATGGCCTGGAGAAAAGATCCAAAGTATGCACACTACCCCTGACTTTCCTAGTGAAGCTTGCAGTCAGAGTCTCTGCCATATAAGATACATTTTTTTTAAAGTAGATAATCCCTTGCTATGAGGCTGATTTGCTCTCCGGTGTTTCCTCTCTATAGCTTGCTGCAACTGGTTTCTTTCAAAATGTGACAATCCATCTTTTACTTTCTGCTGCCACAGTAGTCGATCTGAAATTGATTTTTTTCCCAAGTCTCTGTGTCTATGTTGGTATTTATCATATAGTATAACCCACGTGGATTAAGTGTGTTATATAGATGAACAGGATTTTTTTGATTTGCTTCTGTTTGAATTTCATCCTTGATAGATGGCAACCCTGGAGAGAACTATGCCTGGAACTTACTTAAACTGCTAAAGAGAATGATCAGATTTTCAAATAGGCAAATGCTAATGGCTGATCCAACTGATAGTAAAATCACATCGCTAAAATAAGTTAAAATCGATTGGCTGCACTAAATGTCAAAGTCAGAGTCAAGGGGATCGATTTCATTGCACCGGGTTTTATCCCACATAGCTCGGTCTCGCTCAACAGAATGGCTAGACATCAGCCAAGAGTATCACAAACAGCACGAACTCCGTAGTGTCGGCAATGATCCTCATGGATCTCTGTGAGCTGAATGGCACAGCAGAGAAAGGAATCAATGATCTTCAGAGCCCGTGGAAAATGGCTTGACCACTTTGCCAAGGAGACATCAAAGAGAACAGCAGAGCAAGGCTTTGAACCAGGGACTTTGGGATTATGGGCCCAGCAGGCTTCCAATGCGTTACTCTGCTCCACAAGAAGTGTCGTCAGTAGGATTCTAACGAATGCGGAAAGATCCCTAGTGATTTAAGTCAGTCACCTTAACCACTCGGCAATGATAACTTACTTATAGCCGACCCCTTGACAGCTCAAACCTAATAGCTGAATGGCTGTTAGCCAAAATCTAATGCCTCAACTAATGGTCCACATTTTACGGCTAAGAAAGTATTGGCTGAGCTGACTAAAAAAAATAAACATCTTTGTGGACAAATGGTAACAAGAATAGATTGTTATTTTAACTATTCAAACTAATTTTTAACTATTCAAATTAATTTTTAACTATTCTTCTTCTTTTGTCAAAATCTGCTTGTGCCGCTAGGCGTCGCAGTCTATCAGATGATCGGCAACCGAGCCAGGGCGCGCTCAGTCGCTTCATATGCTGTGATGTTATGAAGTCTCAAGTTGTCCGTGACTCCTTCAATCCATCTTCTTCTTGGTCTTCCCCTGCCTCTTGGTGTTTCGATTTTCATGTTGTATGCTCTTGATGCTGGCATCGTTGGTTCCATTCTCATTAGGTGACCAAACCATTTCATTCTTTGTTTCTCAATAAATTTAACGATGAGTATGGTTCCAATAGTTCTTGTGATCACATCGTTTCTCACTCGATCTCTTCTGGTTTTATTCGCAGCCATTCTCAAACATCTCATTTCACAGGTGGTTAGTCTTCTCTCGTGTTCTTTTGTTAATGTCCAAGTCTGACATTGATAACCTAATGTCGGTATAAAGATTGTATTTATAATTTGTCTTTTTATCTCAGCTGGGACAGCAGGGTGTTTTAAAATTGGGGCAAGCTGGTATGCGACATTGTTGGCTTGTTGGATTCTTGCTTCGATCTCTCTGTCTATTTTACCATTGAATGTAAAGATACTTCCCAGGTATTTAAATTCTTGCACTTGTTTTAGGCTGTGATCTAGAATCTTTATGTCGATGGTCTGTTGCTCTCTACTTATGCTCATGACTTCTGTATTTTCAGTATTCACTATTCAAACTAATTTTTAACTATTCAAACTAATTTTTAACTATTCAAACTAATTAATTACCTCTGCATTTAAAGAGCTGATATTCACTGTCAATGTACACCTCTGTTGCTTGGTACCGTTTTGATGTATCACCATTTGGCACAACCCACTTGGATTTAGCTCGCCCATGAAATTTTATGCTGATATCTTTTGAAAGAAAAAAAAATGATTAAAAAAAATTAATATTTGCATTCTGAACATTTTAAATAAACATCACCTGAGGATTATGAGAACCCACGAAAGTAAAGTAGAAAATTATAATAATAATAGTCAAGTGTTATTACCGCTTGTATTTACTGCGTCTGCAGTGTCGGCGGTTTGGTTTGGTCTAATCTGAGGATTTACCACAGCATGGCTAGTGCAGTTAGCCTGTACTGTGCAAGTTAGGATTTCATGTTTGCACAGACAGGAAAAATTCCTAGCCTAACGGAGGATTTGAACCTGGATTTCCCACATGAAAGGCCAGTGTTCTTAGCCATTTGGCCATGCATGAGATTAAAGGTAACCGAAGAGGGTTAGCATGTGACTAGCTACTTCATTCCAGTGAAAAATACAAGTGCAGCCTCCACAATATTATGAGACGGCAGTGAATTTGAAGATGAAAAAGAAGAAACCAAATTATGACTCGCTGTTATTTCACAAACATTCATATACAGTTTATCCCTGTGTGGGCTCGGGGGGCCCTGCTGTAGGAAAAACAAGAACAGACCCACTGCCTGCCCAACAAGCATGTCCTAAGAGTCAACTAAATGGAAGCTAAATTCGAATTCAGAGTACAACTGCAGCAGTTAGAGGGGTTTTTCTTGTGTCTAGTAGTTTTTTTCAAGTGAGGTTGACATAAAATGTTCCTAATACCTCGGTGATAGAGGTCACAGGGTCATGGCATGAGTCACCTTTTACATATTTGTTTATTTCCCAAGGAATGCCTTCCGTTTAATACTTCACTCTCTGTTCTTGATTATGTTTTCACCCCCCCCCCCCCCCCCCCCCCCCCCCCCCCCCCCCCCCCCCCCCCCCCATCTTTACATATTTTGAAACAAAAATTTTAAAAATGTAGACAAATGAACTTGTCAACAATTTATATTTTTTCTAAAGATTTTGTTGTTGTTGGACATTCCCACTGGTTAAATTTTTTTTTTCCATATCATTTGTCGGAGAAAAGGGTTAAATCTTTTTAGCTTCTTTTGATAAATACAGCAAAAATAAAATACTGAGAAAGTGTAATTTAAAAAAAAAAATTGGGAAACACCAAAGACTTGTTAATTGACTGCTTCATAGCATTGTTTTCAATGACAAATAATTAAATTTGGCAGGTGTAATGTAAATATAAGAGAAAACAGGTTAAAAGTCTAAAACTAGGTGGTGTGTGTGTGTGGGAGAGGGGGGGGGGCTACACTGGTGGCAACTGACATAATACATCAATAGTTGTTAGTCAAGGTTCCAACATTACCTCAGACTGGTCCCTCCATAACTGTTTCTATGCCCGAGGAAATCACATAAAATGTCCTTCATTGTCACTTCACTAGTGAAGAACATATGTCTCAGGAAAACTGTGAAGTTTCCACGTGCAAAGTAAATGTCTAAGTCAGCCATCAGATGTGCCAACACTAACAGTTGCCCACTAGAAATGAAGCTCAATGCTAATGCAAGCAGTCAATTAAAAAAAGCTGGCATTTAAACACTCAAATTAAACATAATATTGTGTTTCATGCTTAGCTATTACAAATTATTTTCATGCACACTTACTATTAATCCATGTTTCTTTAGCTAACTTTATCACCACACTTCCACTAATCACCTGTCCAGCTATATAAATTGAATTGGTGTTGTTAAAACGTAGTTCAAACAGCTCAACTCTCATCTTCTACCTGTTAGGAAGAGCAAAATAACAATGTGATTATCAATTCTTAACTTCTATCTGTGAGGAAAAATGAAATAACAATATGGTTATCAAGTCTCCTTTTCTACATGTAAGGGAAAACAAAATAACAATGTGATTATCAAGTTTCATGTTCCACCTGTAAGGGATAACAAAATAACAATGTGATTATCAAGTCTCATCTTATGACCATGGCAGAAGGAACACACACAATGTGAATATTAACTCTCTGAGTCCCCAAGTAGTCATTACTTTAACTCATTATATCTGACACAGGGTTAAAAGCAATTTAATCTTAGTCTGAGTTTAAAAGAGTTAATACTCAATAGAGCTTGTTAAACTAATGATTCAAAAACAAAGAATTAACAAAACATCTATCTGTAATAGAGGACAGTCAGAACAATGATCAAGAAACGTAGATGTACTGCTTGATACTGAAAGATTTAACCCATTCCTTTCGCCTGTGCAACCAATGGAATATCAAATTTACCCTTCTATCTGTAGTAGGAATAATATGTGGTTATCAACTTTTATCTAAGAAGGGTATAGTAATAGGATCCTTTCATTCTCCTAGGACTATTGTGCAGTTCCGCTGTGCAGACAGCTGATACTGCCTCCTGTGACTATACAGTCCAATGTGGGAGTGACAATCTTTGGCGGGCTAGTTCTTTATAAAGAGAATATGTATAGACGGACAGAAGGGTATAAGCAAAGCAATGTTTACGCCAACTTTCATATCAACTCTCACATTTCACCTACAGAGGTAACCATACAATGTTACTGTTAGGTTAGTTGCGTATCCTTTACAGGACGCTGCAGAACCAACCCCAACAGCCCCTAGCTGTTGTGTGGTTTTTCTAGGCAAATTTACATCAGTAGTTTGCCACTGCTTTCTGGACGGTCAGCTTTCTTGATACCACTGTCGAAACCAACGCAAGGTGCATACAATGTTACTACTATCTGTTAAATTTTACCTGTAAGGGACAACAGACAATATGAAAACTGACTAAAGCAGAATTAAATTAAATTCACTACATTTATAATGTCAAAAAAGAAAAGAGTGTCTGTCCAAACTTTTGTTACCATTCCACCCCTAAAACCAAATTTCAATTAAAATCTTGCAGTCTTCACTGTCTTCCTTGGTCCTCACACTATTACCGGGTTGTAGCTGGGTGCTGTGGTTTTCTGTATTTGTTGGTTCAACCCATTACCTTTGGCCCAGAAAAAGAGTGACTTCCCTTTCCATTCATCAATCGCTGTGTCGCAGGGATTGTCCTATGTTGCAGGGGTGTCACGCTTAGTGACCGGCTACCAACATATAGCATTTTACTAGTTGTTCTCACAGGCCGGAGATATCATGTTTTGTATATTCTAGGATGTGAGCACTAAAATGCTATGTGTTGGTAGCCAGTCCCTAAGCTTGACACCCCTGCAACATAGGACAAGCCCTGTCACACAGCGATTCATGAATGGAAAGGAAAGTCAATCTCTTTCTGGGCCCGAGTTCGTGAGTTGTACTTATTTGTTTTTTCTGTGGTCTTCTCTCACCTTCCACCCAGAGGTTCTGGTGTAGGTCTCATATACAGTTTGGTCTGGCTGCATTATTACTTCTTAAAGTCCGTGCTGTGTGGCATTGGTAGTCATGTCGATCCACAACCTTCTGTTCCAAGTACTATCACTCAAATCTGACAAATATGATCCTCCATGCCATGATGTCAAACTGCCCAGCATCTTTTCTCTCAGTCTTCCTCTGCCTCTCTTCCCCTGCATTGCTACTGAAACCTTATAATTCTGGCTATGAAATCACTTACTTACAAATTCACTGTGAAATGGGGTAGAGGGAAGGGTGTTCAATCATAAATTTCCAAAGAAACATCAGGTCAACCTATCTCTAAATGTGAGCGCGTCACAAGAGGGTTAAATATATGTAACAGTTCAAGGTAGGTTCATTTAATTTATGCATCTGAAGCAATAGATTAACTGCCAAAAAACACCTTCTTTATGAAGCCCTGGATACAGCTAAGAGCCATTGGCTGATAAAAGGAAAGTATTGGATTCGGGCAATCATAAGACAGAAAGATGTGTGTAGGCTTGAAAACATCAGGCACGCAGAGGAGCAAGTTAAGATGGCAGAGCAACAAACTCTGACATGCAGGGTCCTAATCAAACTGGGGCGGGAGTGACCACCAGGCAAAGCAGAATCAGAAATTCAACAACTTATTAATGACAACTGCAGGTGATATGAGCAACTAAAAGTGCATGGAGTTTCTAGCAAAAGCAAATAGATATTGCTTAGTATAACATAGTATAGGATGTGATGTAACAACATCTAGTTTAAGAATGGAGATGGAGTGATGGGTCACAGCAGTTTTCTGCTGGATTCAGAACCAGCTACAGACATGCTGTGATTGTAAGAGACTTACAAGGCAGGCTGAAATATGCAGACTAAGATGGGGAAAGACATGCTCAATTCAATGTGACAAGCACTGAGGTCCCCAATAATTACAGTCCTTTGAAAATTTTTTAAATAGCAAAGCAGGTGTGTTAGGAAATTAACAGGCAGCGAGAACTGGCTGGTCATGAACCATTTGGTGATGACCTGATGGATGACAATCTAGACGTGGTCAAGGCCACAAATCAAAAACAAACAACCACAATAAAGTTGTTTATTTACCCATAAGAAAAGGAGTTTGGTTGAAATATTTATGTTAGATAGTACTTGCGCATGTCTTTGCCTCTCTAAGTCACATTTTGCAACGTGTTAATTCAGTGTTTTACATCATTATCGAAAACACGATAGGGGGAAAAAAGAAGAAGTACAAAATCAAAACACATGATAATGATCCGACAGAAATTAAATAACAAACAGTGATCACTTTTCCTTTCTCACCTACAGTTTTGAGTACTCACGCTCGACTCATTCATCAACCATTAGCGATATGGAATGGGTAACGTCATTTGGCAGCAGTATATACCATCAGTCAGGTTTACTATCATCAAGACAAGCTCTGATACAGGCATTGTAATTAATCAAGATATAAGTATCATAGATGTGTCTTCTCCGTTGTCAACAAGACAGAAATCATCAAGTCTGCTAGCGACTATAAATATCTCACCGGAAGTATACATGAAACGCACAAAAAGAAAGAGAAAAGTACCCACTACTTTCAGTTTCTTGCGCATAAAGAGTTATCCACAGTGTTGAGTTAAAAGATGTTTAAACGAGGTGAGTGCTATAAGACAACTTATTACAAACACCAGAAAGAGACAGTTATTTTTTGGGTCATGTTATGAGAAAAGAGAAACCAGGTGTAAGATTTGACATCACAGCACGCGGGGCATTCCCATACGTGCTCCGTCCTCATCCTTAGCATCCAAAGCAGAGTTCGGAGTTCCAATACTAATCGGTCGTAACTGGTTATATGTCCGTCTTGCCTTTCCTATGAGTGTATTGAGCTGGCCAGACCCCCTGGTTACACTCAGGTGCCTCATTCTCTCAAGGCCATAATAATCTTGTTTCGTTTCTGACTCCGTTGCTTGTTCTCTCTTCTCTTTAGTCATTAAGCGTGATTTGCCATCTCATAATATCAGTAGTCTTGAATCAGAGCTGTGTTTTTGCCTCAATCATACCTTGTCAACAAGTATGTATTTATCTTTTTATTTCCCCCGTCTCCCCCTCCCCTTTTCCACGCACGCACGCACACACACACACACACACACACATAAACAGAGTGCCACGATAGAGCAGTGGTTAGATGCTCGCTTGTCGGCCCGAAAGACGTGGGTCCACAGCTTCTTTCTATTTATGTAATGTGCTGATGAATGCTTTGTAGCCGCAACGTTCACTTGTCGCTTGTGTTCGTGATAATGTGAATCTTCTTTTCGTTTGGTTTGCTATCTTTTCATTGTCCCATTTCCAAATGCAGTCAGCTCACCCTATACTACATGTGCTTATAAGATAAATTAAATACATAAACATTATAGCCTATTGGGTGGGGTAGGAAACCACCGTGGTCTAGCGGCTAGACGCTCGCCTGCGGATCGGAAGGTCGTGGGTTCGGGTCCTGACAGGTTCCGGACCTTTTCCCCAAATGATTTGGGCTTCTAGGTCGACCTAGCCTTGAGTGGGTACCAGCTACAGTCCTGGGAAGTGAAGGCGGTCGGTGTGATGCTGGTCACGTCTCCCATTAAGTGCCGTTTGGTCTATAAAATATAGGGCTAACCCTATGTACCCAATACGCCTGAAGGCTTGGAAAAGGGTCCTTTATTTTTACTTACTGGGTGGGGGTGTCAGGGTTAGTGTGAGAACGGCTACCTCACTCCTACAAAACTATAGCTGCACAACTCAACGGATTATGAAAATACTGATAGATTATAAGAAGGACGAGTGGGGATAAAAGATGAAGAACATGAGAAGGAGGAGGAGGAAGAGATGAAGAAGGAGAATAAGAAGAAAAAAAAGAAGAAAAGGAAGAAGTAGATGAATGACGATGGTCACAACTTTTCCAAAGTGACTAGTTTTCCAAGTAATATTGATTTAAACACACACACACACACACACACACACACACACACACACACACAGGAAGAGAGATAAAGAGAGAGAGAGAGAGAGAGAGAGAGAGAGAGAGAGAGAGAGAGAGAGAGAGATGAACAAATAGCTCATCCTACGGATAACATCGATATAGAAGGCAAACATTCTGACACCAGCGCTAATTGGAGGAATTCGGGGAAAATCCCTATGTGTATATATAGATGACATTCATTTATTGATATTTCAGCATTCCTTTCTTACTGACATCTTCAAATTTGAGAACTGTTCAGTCATTTTTTAATGCAGTAAAGATTTTTTCTTCAAGCTTTCCTCGTCCAGATTTTAAATCTTCTTCTTCTTCTTCTTCTTCTTCTTCTTCTTCTTCTTCTTCTTCTTCTTCTTCTTCTTCTTCTTCTTCTTCTTCTTCTTCTTCTTCTTCTTCTTCTTCCTCTTCTTCTTCTTTTTCTTCTTTTTCTTCTTCTTTTTCTTCTTCTTCTTCGCTTTAACCGGTTGTAAACTCCGGCGATAAGTTCTGGTTGTTCGTCCACTTCTAGACTCTAGTCCTGCTCCAGAACCTGAGTGTTGCGTGTACACCCGTTTCACTGGTCTGACTCATTCATATGCAGACTATCGGTACCTTGCCTCTCAGGCAGATGTACTAATACCTCAAAGGATCTGTATAGGTAACATCTTCAGGATGAAAATGAAGTAGCTACACATTCTAGAAACTCCATTCAACCGTATAGCCATAGTAAGATATTACGTTTAACTAAACTGTCGGCTCTGCATACCACTGTTGAAACCAATGCAAAGTGGTTTGCTGTCAAATCGCCTGCAGTTGGGATCGAACCAGGCACCACGGAAT
Source organism: Candidula unifasciata (assembly GCA_905116865.2). Taxonomy (NCBI): domain Eukaryota; kingdom Metazoa; phylum Mollusca; class Gastropoda; order Stylommatophora; family Geomitridae; genus Candidula; species Candidula unifasciata. Next base: position 69,198 of record CAJHNH020001491.1, on the reverse strand, counting down.
AACGAAGCTAGTTCGCAGCCCCTAGGTCGCAGATGCCGACGTATAGCACATAGTTATAAGCGCGCGCATATATATATATATATATATATATATATATATATATATATATATATAATATATATATATATATATAGATATTGATATATATATATATTAGGGCTGTACCGAATATTCGATTCGTATTCGTTTCGGGACCGAATAGTGGACCTAAAAACTATTCGGTTTCCGGTCGAATACTTGCTGTCGGGCCGAATACGAATAGTGGTTACCTTACACCCCTTTCTGCATACACTGCGATAGACTGAAATAACTCTCTCATTAACACAATAGTTGCTGTTGCCTAAGTCTGTCGTAGCGGGGGCAACTGCGACCCGGTTGCGTGGTACAGCATCCAGTTTTAACATATGGCTGTGAGTCCTGGACAATCGGTAGGCAGGCCAAACAATTTCTTAAGGCCTCAGAGATGTGGTTTTACAAAATATGCTTAAAATACCTTGGACAGCCAAAAAAAGCAACCAAGAAGTTTTGAAAAAGGCAGGAGCCCGAAGACAACTATTCACAGACATCAGAAAGAAACAGTCATTATTTTTCGGCCATGTTATGAGAAGATGAGAAGAGGGAAAATGGAACATGTGGTGACCACTGGAAAGATCTGTGGAAAGAGAAATAGAGGAAGACAACAAGAGAAGATTCTTGACAGTTTTGTTGCATGGATTGGAGGTGTGTCAGCGCACAAAGTAATACATTCTGCAGGAGATCGCAGATTGTGGCAAGTCCCTTGCCAGTCGGCAAAGCGCCTGATGATGATGATTCACTATTCGTATTCGTATTCGGCCGAATATTTGATCCCGCTATTCGTATTCGGCCGAATAGTGAAAATCCCTATTCGGTACAGCCCTAATAAATATATATATATATTTACACACACACACACACACACACACACACACACACACACACACACACACACACACACACACATAGTTTTTCCTTGTCCCTATCCATTGACTTGGGACCATGCCAGTAAACACGCTACTCTCAGGTAACTCTTAGGGTCATTGTGACCTACCAGCCTTTCTGTCTGTGAAAGAAATGAGCCACGCACAAAGGCTTACTATTTGATCTACATCCGCTTTTAGGTAATCATAGCTATTGCAGTTTCTTGCCTAGCCTATTTCATCGTAACTCTTCAGGTGCTATGGTACATAATTTAAACCAATATTTCTTCTTCTCAAAGTCTATGCCGTGTGGCGTTGGTAGTCTATCCCCAACCTGATGTCTCTTGTACTTTCAATCAACGCTGGCGCAGATGTCAAACTGTCCAGCATCTGTTCTCTCGGTCTCCCTCTGCCTCTCCTCCCCTCCAACTTTCCTACCGTCACGATGTAATCCAGTTTTCTCTTTCTCATCACATGACCAAAGAATGTAGATTGTCTCTTTCTGGTGTCGGCAATCAGTTCTCTTCGTGAGTCAGTTTCTTTCTAGACGTCTTCATGACACTTTTTAATCAGTCCAGAGTATTCTCATCATCGTCTATAAAACCACATCTCTGAAGCTTCCAAGTAAATTTTCATTAATTTACTAACTGTCTGTGATTCACATCCGCATATCAGTATAGGATTTATATAATATTTAAGAATTCTCAATATTAATGATATTGGATACAAAGAAATACACCTGGCAATACATTATGATATCTAAATATGTTGTGTTTTTATCTCTATCTATGTACTTTTACCACACCAGGACATCACACAAGCGATAAACACCCGATAACACAAAGTGCCACCATGCGAATGAGGATCACTGTGGAGATGTCCCATAAACCGCGTTCAGCATTAGACCATGACTGTCTGACTGACTTTCTACCCCACCAGGACATCACACAAGCGATAAACACCCGATGACACAAAGTGCCACCATGCGGATGAGGATAGCCGTGGAGAGGTCCCAGAAACCGCGTTCAGACATCTGGCCATATTTATGGCCTGCCTATATTGCGGCCCCTGGCAAAAAGCCAGAGTACATCACACAAGCGATAAACACCCGATGACACAAAGTGCCACCATGCGGATGAGGATAGCCGTGGAGAGGTCCCAGAAACCGCGTTCAGACATCTGGCCATATTTATGGCCTGCCTATATTGCGGCCCCTGGCAAAAGCCAGAGTAGGGCTTCAAATGACAAAAAATTTCGTCCTGAAAAGGACGAAACTGGATATTTATGGCCGGGCTATATTGCGGTCCCTGGCAAGAGCTAGAGTGGGGCTTCAAATAAAAAAAATTACGTCTTGAAAAGGACGTAATTGTATCATGATAACTCATATTTATGTTTCAGTTAGAAGGATTAATTTATATGCTTCATTTTAACCAATCGTAACGACTGGCTGGCTGTTGTATGCATCTGACTCGCTACTGCGAAACACGCCAAACAATAAATTGTGCAATCTATTGTTTGTGTCCCCTTTGTTTCAAATATATATATATATATATATATATATATATATATATATATATATATATATATATATATATATATTGTTTGTATGCTCAGTATTTAAATCAATCACAAGAAGACAATGTTTTGAACGATAGGTGTTACATTTTCTTTCTCCATTTCTTCTTCTGCTGCTTTCGCCCTAAGAAGGGCGATAAGCACGTTGTGGTGTACAGCTAGGCTAGACTATCTTGGCCTTCCGACTAAAAACATCCGCTTTCGCCAAACTCCTAAGTAGTCTCTTTTACGACATACTTGTAAGGACGCAGGGGACACATTTTCCCCCGGCAAAATGGGAATTTTTACAGGTAAATGCTGGTATTATTGTTTTATCAAAAATGAAGACGATTCATTAGTAAAATGGTAACATGTGTTTCAAATAAGCTTTAATACCCTCTTCCCTGCGTCCATTAATTCATTTTTTTGTTACTCCAATTAATCTTTTATTTCAGGCGAATGTTATTTTGAGGTCCTTACGGGCATGCATGGGTCGTATTTGCCAGATAATTTACGATGAGTGTGTCGACATTGTACCTTGTGGATTATTCCTTACAGGCACAGGGCAATAGGCTGATATAGCCATTATGGGTGCTACAATTATAAATTGTTTGGAGGCTGAACATAGATAGATATATAAATAGACGGACGGACAGACAGACAGACAGACAGGTAGGTAGGCAGGCAGGCAGACAGACAGACAGACAGACAGACAGACAGACAGACAGACAGACAGACAGACAGACAGACAGACAGACAGACAGACAGACAGACAGACAGACAGACAGACAGACAGACAGACAGACAGACAGACAGACAGACAGTGACATACATACTGACTGACAGTGACAGACACAGGCAGACAGACAGTGACAGGCAAACATACAGTGACAGACAGACAAACATACAGACAGACAGAGACCTACAGATATATAAAAGACGGACAGAGAGACAGACAGACATTTTGAATGACTGATAGGTGGGTATTAAGTACGTAAGGATCTATGTAGTTAGATAAATAGAAAGAAAAAAAGAGGAAAAAAAAGGGGGGGGGGGGGCTGGTAACAAAAACAGCAAAGAGTGGACATAACGTTAGCCTAATTTATACGGCCCGACGGTACTCAACTAGCGTGGTCAACGTTACGTTGGCCGCCTTTATTCCTAGAACATTTCCTGATTTCAACCTTAGGCTGCTTCAACCTGGAAGCCCATATTAATTGTCTAAAATCTCCACGTCAAGAGAAAATGGTACCAGCATCCTTTGTCAATATTAGCCTGCAGTGTCGTGTCATGTGGCCCTGGTCGTAGCTTCTTCCTTTTGTCGACCCCACCCCCCCCCCCTTCTTCACCCTCTTCGGGCCCCTACCTGCAAGTTTGACCCCGGTTAGTTGAAGCACATTATCCTTATAATTGAGGAGCGGCTGGCCGAGCGGTTACAACACACGGCTCTCATGCGGTAGACCCGAGTTCGACCCCCCGGTAAGGTGATGGAGTTTTTCTGTCGATAGCAAAACTAAACACCCTAACCTGTACAGTTTGTGGCGACAGCACTAGCCGGGCAGCCCTAAACCCTTAGGCTCAAGCCTTCCCTGTCTACACCGCTCTAAAAAAATAGTAAAAGAGACAGTAGTGACAGCTATCACTATAAATGGTAGCGGTTGACCACCCAGAGAATAGTAAATTCCCGTACCAATTATGGGTCGCAATTTTTCGTTATTTTAAAACCCCACCCCGGTTGTAGTTGTGGGGCCCCAACAGCTGAGCGGGATTTCTTTGACTTGTGTCCAGGTGATCCTCATCCGCATGGTGGCATTTTGTGTCACCGGGTGTTGGTAGCTCGTTGTACGGTTCAGGTGGGGGTTAAACGACAGACACCCAGAGAATACCAAATCTGGTCCTTTTCACGTTCCCCGACCCATCTACACACTTTCTCAGTCTGGTCTAGGTTAGAGGGGTGTCACGTTGTACTTTTTTCTTCTAAAAGAGTATCTCATGGGACCTACACTCATGATGTGGGTGGGGGAAGGGGGTTGGGTTAGGGCCAGCTCTAGTTGTTCTGGGGTAGTTAAAAGCTGTGTTGTCGTGTAACACAGAACACGAGAAATCGGCGTTTATGTGATTGGAGACAAGACAACGTTCACCCCTCTGACCTAGAACAGTCTGAGAGAGTTGAAATGAAAAATCAGCCAGTGTGTAGATGGGCCGGGTAACGTGAATAGGACCTAAAATCTCTTTCTGGACAACAGAGCAAACATCCCTGTTCAACCTCGAAAGAAGTTGTAACTAGAGCTCAGTTACACCAATCCGTTTAACCCGCAGTCCTGTATATAGAATGCACACTGCTAACTGTAGGCTGTAGCTCAGAAAGGATACACACTATATCTCGAAAACGCAAATAATCGCAAGCTAGCGCCGCCCTTTAACCTTTCCGCGCTCATTTGCATTTGAACGTGGCCTAATAGGGAGTTATAGCGCGACGCGACAACCGACATGGCTCGATCGATGGCTTTGTCAGACATGCACTGTGCTCTGCACCTTGTACAACGTCTGTCTGAACCCACACCACGCCAGCACACTGGAAAATGGTCAGCTGATCGGAGCCACCTCCTCCCACCACTTTCAGCACAACCGGCGTTTGCTCATACGGGATTCACTCTGTGTTTACCTTCTCGGAAAGTTGAGAAAGTTGGAAGAGCTGTCCCGAGATTTTAGGGAGTTAATCGCAGCATCGGGAACTTTTCGGGACATTCGATTTTACTGCATCTGTGCATTTTGCTTTAGTGAAACTTTGTTAAAAAAAAAGTTGGTTAAACGATATCAAAATGACAAAAATTGATAAAGATGCTGTAAATACCGCCTACGAGGAAGTTAGAGCAGACAACAGTGAAACCACTTGGTAAGTCATAGTTAGATGTTTTTTGTGAGCGAGTGAAGGGCTTAAAGAAATGTTCTACTGCAGATAAAGTTCGAAGAGTTAGAATGCGAGAGAGAGAGAGAGAGAGAGAGAGAGAGAGAGAGAGAGAGAGAGAGAGAGAGAGAGACAGACAATCAAACAGACAGACGGACGGACGGGTGGACGGATGCATGAAATGATGCATGGAAAGATGGATGTATGGAGGGAGGGAGACGGACGGACGGACAGACAGACAGACATACAGGCAGGCAGGCAGACAGACAGACAGACAGACAGACAGACAGACAGACAGACAGACAGACAGACAGACAGACAGACAGACAGACAGATAGACAGATAGATAGATAGATAGATAGATAGATAGATAGATAGATAGATAGATAGATAGATAGATAGATAGATAGATAGATAGATAGATAGATAGATAGATAGATAGATAGATAGATAGATAGATAGATAGATAGATAGATAGATAGATAGATAGATAGATAGATAGATAGATTAGATAGACAGACAGACAGATAAGACGGATGGATGGATGTATGGATAGATAGAGGGGGAGAGAGAGAGAGAGAGATTTTAAGTACAAAAGACTTAGAAGTATATTACTTTTCCTAGCCCTCACCTATCACAAGAGAGCGGGGTTATGTATGTAGCTGTAGGATGCACAGATACTGTTGAACTGGGTATCGGAAAATTTAGTCTGGTAAACTGACATTAAAAAATAGCTCTTAAAAAATAGCTCTTTGAGTCACTGGAGGACCAGTCTCTAAGGGACAGTCCCAGTGGGAATACAGAATAAATTATCATTATCATAAACTACTTCTGCTAATAAACGCCGAAGGGACGAATAATTTACAATCCAGTGCAGGCTGTCTGACCTGGCTATTGTCATGCCGTAAAGTCCTCAAGTGCCTGTTAATGTTGCCTCGATACATTTTTTATAGCCGTCCTCTTCCTTTTGTAGCTAATCATTTGAAATGTAGTCCCTGTGACTGTATGTGGTATTGCTGCATGCTAACGAGATGGTCAAACCACTTGATCTGCAGTTTCACGATGTATCTAGTACAAACACGGTGTTGTGTTGTTCCCACAATCTGTCAGTGTCAGATAGTATCATTATTCACTGGTTCTCGGATGGTTAGGTTGGCGGCTTTTCAACCGAATAAATGTGGTACTCAGATTTGTTCTGTGCTAACGTTATCCAACGAATATGTGGGTCCTAACTCTTTTGATAGTAGGTAGCTCTTCATTTAGTCATGTGTATCCAGAGTTATCTCTATATAGCAACAGTTTTTCTTAAATCTTGTGAAATTGAACAATATAGCTTTGTGAGAGAAGGAGGTAAGGTTATAAGTGAGATAGAGCTGGCTACAAAAACAGAAGACTGGACCAGAAAGAGTAAAGAAATGTTAAAAGTCGAACGGATTGACTTTATTGCAGCAGATTTTATTCCATATGGCTCGGTCTCTCTCCATAGAACGGCTAGCCGCCTAAATAGACCCCCCCCCCCACCCGCCCTTTACAAGCAAGACGTAAAAGGCGACGAGTAGGGTTTTCCCCCTTCGAAATTGGAGTACATATGCCTGGAAGGCACGGAACCAACATATAAATAAGTCACCTATGTAACATGAATGCGCACGCAACATTCAAGTTATGAAACAAGACAAAATTCCAGACCTCTCCGCCCAAGTTCACAGCCGGTTAACGCTCAGAAGAAGAATGCCTTTACACATGATACATACTCTGTGTATTTATTGGCAGTTTCATTTTATTGCTCTCCAGTTTGCCTGAAGGTCTGCTCATCGTAAATCCCTACTTCTGTTTCTTACACCTGCAACTAGCAAACTGGACATTCTGTTTCCCCATTATCAGAGCTTACGACTCCTTCCGGTCCCTCTACTAACAGATTGGGATCCCGTGATATTAACAAATATAGTTACCGTAAAAATAAGCAGCTGTTTGCTAGGATTTGAACCCAAGAATGTTGAGTATGAGGCGAACACTGTAACTCTCTGCCAGGGCACTGACACACAGACAACATTAGGAGAGTGGGAGAAGCTTCAGTAATTCAGTCTTATATTAAATATTATCAGAGCTATCCACCAAAAACGCATCTAAAAAATAAACTAAAGGAGAGAACTTCAAAACATGGGGGGAAAGGGGGGGGGGGTGCGGATATTTTACATATTGTATTATAGGACAGTGGTAGGAAAATCGCGGCTTGCCAGCCGCATGCGGTTCATTAGCGACCTGAGTGTGGCAGGTTTTTGGCAGGTTCTTGGCAGGTTCTTAAAAAGAAAGTTGATTTTCAAAAAGTTTTTATCATCCTCCTGCTGATTTTTGGCTGTTTCGACTAAAGAGTTTGCCGATCACTGGTAAAGAGGATCTTAAGCTCACAGGTTCCAGTGTCTCTGTTCTCAGCCACGCCCCTTGCAAACATTCCTATAGAGTATATGTGTTTACTATAGGCTATGTATGTGCAAAAGAAACACACCACAGGTTTGTCATTCTCCAATTGCAGCAAGCACAAAATAGGAGTGGTTATTAAACTGTGTACACACAATCAACACACCTCAGCGGGGAAGGAAACTTCGATCAACAAGGGAATCTTCCACAAACAGAGAAATTCTAGCTCTGAGCCAGACAGCAACTACAATGGTATTGATTGTTTTCCGGTGTGTGTGGTGACTAACGCCACTAAGATGGTTAAACGACAGCTGCTTAATTCTGCATTGATGGCTGACACTCTTTTTTTTTTTTTTTTTGGAATTCTCCATAACGAGAAGTCCCAGAAACACCGTTCAATAGTTAGGTTATAGCAGGGTTCCATAGGACAACACGAATGGGGCTTTAAAAATTTTGTTTTTAAAGTCTAATATCAGGACTGAACAGTTTAGTAGTAGTACATTTTTACCCCACTAGGACATGACACAAGAGATAAACACCCGATGACACAAAGTGCCACCATGTGGATGAGGATAACCCGTGAAGAGGTCCAGGAAACCACGTTCAGTCATTAGACTCATTTAAGTCCGGGTTATATTTCAGCCTCTGGCAAGAGCCAGTGGGGCTTCAAATAAAGAAAAATTGCATCCCACAAGGGGATATCGATATATAAACAGTTTAACAGTTATATGCCATTGAATGAATGACTTTCTACCCCACCAGGACATCACACAAGCGATAAACACCCGATGACACAAAGTGCCACCATGCGGATGAGGGTCGCCGTGGAGAGGTCCCAGAAACCGCGTTCAGACATTTGGCCATATTTATGGCCTGCCTATATTGCGGCCCCTGGCAAAAGCCAGAGTGGGGCTTCAAATAACGAAAAATTACGTCCTAAAAAGGACGTATCAGATATAGTCAAAATATATAGTTATATGCCATTAAGCCATTCTTTTAATTCTTATTATAAGGCTTTATTGTGTCACAAATATCGGTTATTTTCCCTCATCGTTTCTACATTTCATTGTGATACGGGCATCCATTTTGTTCTTTCGTCATGTCTTCGGTTAGTACAGTATATTTTCTTTGTGACACAGACATTTATTTTCACACCCCCCCCCCCTTTTTTTTCCAAACACCCCATATATCACCACACATCACCACCATAGCTGTCATAACCCCTATTACTGGCCTTCATTGTCACACCCACCTCGGTTATTTCCCCTCCGCATGGCAACGGTTACTAACCTCCATTGTTACATAGACATAGGTTATGTGCTCTCTTCTTAATAATTATCGTTATCAACCTCAGAGAGTTGTTATTACAAAGCAACTATCTAGTACAAAAAGCTACTAAATAACTCACTTGTATATACTTGCCGTGACGAAAAAAAAAACATCTAAACACACACACACACACACACACACACACACACACACACACACACGCACAGTGGTGCTCAAGGTTCTCCACAGTGTCAGCAGGTAGCCGCATTTTCGTCTGCTGAAGTTTCATTCGTTTACTTACACATTTCACTCACATTCATGTATAATCAAGTGTACATACACACGCAATCATCTATACTTAAACATTCACACAGATGAGTCTATTGATATCTAATAAACGTTACCGTTTCAAAGAAAATTACCTAAAGTAGACACCGACTGTTTTCTGCCTATACATAACTAGACGGCAATAAATAGCAGCCATTTGTAATAATCACCAGATGTTATCTTATTAGATCGAAGAAACTGATTCAGGACTCAAGCTACAGCCCGCTTAAAATTTGATGACTGACCGACTTTCTACCCCACCAGGACATCACACAAGCGATATACACCCGATGACACAATGTGCCACCATGTGGATTAGGATCACAGTGGAGAGGTCACAGAAACCGCGTTCAGCCATTAGGTCATATTGATGGCCTGGTTATATTGCGGTTCCTGGCAAGAGCCAGAGTAGGGCTTCAAATAACGAAAAATTGCATCTCACAAGGAGATGACTGGATTCATAACTCTTTATTTTGATGATACTTTTGAATTATAAATACGAGCGAATGCTATTCAAAACGAGTAGGTCAGAAATTGCCACTACAAAGGTAAAAATGGCAGAATTAGATAAACTCTTTCCTGGAGCATATTTGTAGTATGTGTTAAGTGGATGGAATACATTTGTGGTGTTGAGTGAATGTGACGAGGTCAAATGGTGCCATACTGTATGCCGTCACCACAAACACACTTATGTGTGAGTGCGGATGAGGTAACTAGTAAAACTATTACAGTCTAACAGAGATTAGAAAAGATAGGCAAGAACCGATAAAAAACGGAAAAAAATAATAAAGCAGACTTCTGCTTTACCTATTCATTTACAATAAACAAAGCACATTTCGGCTATCAGCTTTCATCAACGCGACAATGAAAAGAAACAAAACACAAGGCACATAAAAATTATGTATCGGTTGAAACGTGCAAATGTTGCAGGTTAGCGGTAAACATACATTCAAGGAAGATAAGAATAGCAACACAAGACGAGAAAGATAAGACAAAAGAATGCACTGTATTTATTATGCTTTATGTCTTCTTTTTTTTTACTTTACCGCTACCATAAATGTTCTCTTTGCATCGATTGTGGAAGACTGTTAGTCATCCTAATGCATTTACTTTGCGTGTGCGATGTTCATAATTTTGCCGGGACTGATGTGCTCTCCATTAGTTTTTTTTTTTTTTTTTAAGTGTGACAGTGAAAAACTTTTTGTGTGATTTCCACTGACACAAGAACGGAGCAGCTGTGGGGGCAACCTGTCTGCAGTTAAGTTGGGACCTCGACTAACGACTTTGTATCGATTGTTCTGCTGTCTTTGTTTGGGAATTTTCTGTCTCTATTGTTTGCTGAAGATCCCGTCGACATTAAAAGTCTGAAGTTCTCCTGCTTTTAAAGTCTGTTTCTCTAACAGTGAACTATACACACTCCATCTGTTCTCCTCGTGCTTACTTGTGTAAATACAAGGTTAGGTTAGGTGCGTATCCTTTACAGGACGTTGCAGAACCAACCCCACAGCTCCTTGCTGTTGTGTGGTTTTTCTAGACAAATTTACGTCCAGTAGTTTGCCATTGCTTTCTAGATGGTCGGTTTTCTTGATACCACAGCACCCCGTGTGGGTTCCGGGGCCCTATTATAGGGAAAACAAGATTAGACCCACTGCCTGCTCAAAAGCATGTCGTAAGAGTCGACTAATTGGGAGCTTCCTTCGAAGTCCGAGTGCATCTGCCTGAGAGGCAAGGAACCAACAGTCTACACTCAGATGTGTCAGATCTGTCAAACGAATGCACACGCAACACTCAGGTTCTGGAACAGGACTGCAGTCCAGAAGTGGACGAACAACCAGAACTTTCCACCAGAGTTTACAGCTAGTGAACGCAAAAAAGAAGAAAAAGATATCATTGTCGAAACCAACACAAGGCGCATGGCCCGCAGCTGGGATCGAACCCGGCATCCAGGCATTACGAAGCGTTCGCATCGATTTAGCCACAGAGCCGACACAAGAACAAGGACACCAGAATAAAGTAAAAGTAAAGGACCTTTTACCAAACCTTCGGACGTATGGGACATTTAGAGCAAGACTTATTTTTTATAGACCAGTCGGCACTGGGTAGGTGATGTGGTCAGCATCACGCCGGCCGCCTTTACTTCCCAGAACTACCTCTAATACCCATTCCAAGCTGGGTCGACCTGCAAGTCAAGGTCATGTATCGATATCACTGTCGAAGCCAACACAAGGTCAAATAGCCTGCAGCTGAGATCGAACCAATGACCTCGTCATTACGAAGCGCGTTCGCAAAGCCTAAGATACGGACAGCTTATGTAAACATTACAAGAGTATAGGGCCTTGTCACGTCATTAGGGCATCGGGATATGGTTGTAGTCTAGTCTGTCAGACGACACAAGTGGGTAGTCGACACGTGATGTGGTTGCTTCCCTTTACTTTCCATGACAATTTCTGATACCCACTTTAGACAAGATCTACACCCGGCTCTCTAGCGTAGTTGGTTAAACCTGACTTTCTCGGCGGCCGGGTGACGAATTCCTTGTGGTCCGGGTTCAGTCCCGGGGGTAGGCAGAAAAGCCACATTTCTCCCAGATTAACGGTACCTATAATGGAATCAAGACCGAAGGGTCGCGATATCCATAGTACCGAACCAAAGGGTTTACAACTCATTGGTTCTTGATACTTGAATTAAAAAAAAAAAAAAAAGACAAGATCTACACGAGAACCCAATTGATTAACAAAAAATTTACTCCATGCAAATGTTTCATCTCCTCCTCCTCCTCCTCTTCCTCCTCTTCCTCCTCCTCCTCCTCCTCCTCCTCCTCTGTGTTTACCAGCTGTAAACTTTGGCGGAGAGCTCTGGTTACTCATCGATATCTGGGCTTTAGTCTTGTACCAGAACTTATTTTTTGGCATGCACATCCATTTTACAGAAATGGCTAATTTGTGTGCAAAGTGCTGGTTCCTCGCCTCTCGGACAGATGCACTGAGACTTCGAAGGAAACGCCCGTAATTAGTTGACTTGTCTTGTACGACATGTTTATTAGGGGTCAGTGATTCTACCCCAATTATGTGGCCCCGGACCCCACATGGAAAATACAGATTTGAATCCAAGACCTTCGGGCAGACATGCAAGCGAAAAAACCAGTAACGGCGAGGAACACCACCGCCTCCCAGAGCCCGGCCGTGAGGAACACCACCGCCTCCCAGAGCCCGGCCGAGAGGAACACCACCGCCTCCCAGAGCCCGGCCGAGAGGAACACCACCGCCTCTCAGAGCCAGGCCGTGATGAACACCACCGCCTCTCAGAGCCCGGCCGTGAGGAACACCACCGCCTCCCAGAGCCCGGCCGTGAGGAAAACCACCGCCTCTCAGAGCCCGGACGTGAGGAACACCACCGCCTCCCAGAGCCCGGCCGTGAGGAACACCACCGCCTCCCAGAGCCCGGCCGTGAGGAACACCACCGCCTCCCAGAGCCCGGCCGTGAGGAACACCACCGCCTCCCAGAGCCCGGCAGTGAGGAACACCACGGCCTCTCAGAGCCCGGCCGTGAGGAACACCACCGCCTCCCAGAGCCCGGCCGTGAGGAACACCACCGCCTTCCAGAGCCCGGCCGTGAGGAACACCACCGCCTCCCGGAGCCCGGCCGTGAGGAACACCACCGCCTCTCAGAGCCCGGCCGTGAGGAACACCACCGCCTCTCAGAGCCCGGCCGTGAGGAACAACACCGCTTCCCAGAGCCCGGCCGTGAGGAACACCACCGCCTCTCAGAGCCCGGCCGTGAGGAACACCACCGCCTCCCAGAGCCCGGCCGTGAGGAAAACCACCGCCTCTCAGAGCCCGGACGTGAGGAACACCACCGCCTCCCAGAGCCCGGCCGTGAGGAACACCACCGCCTCCCAGAGCCCGGCCGTGAGGAACACCACCGCCTCCCAGAGCCCGGCCGTGAGGAACACCACCGCCTCCCAGAGCCCGGCAGTGAGGAACACCACGGCCTCTCAGAGCCCGGCCGTGAGGAACACCACCGCCTCCCAGAGCCCGGCCGTGAGGAACACCATCGCCTCCCAGAGCCCGGCCGTGAGGAACACCACCGCCTCCCGGAGCCCGGCCGTGAGGAACACCACCGCCTCTCAGAGCCCGGCCGTGAGGAACACCACTGCCTCTCAGAGCCCGGCCGTGAGGAACAACACCGCTTCCCAGAGCCCGGCCGTGAGGAACACAACCGCCTCCCAGAGCCCGGCCGTGAGGAACACCACCGCCTCCCGGAGCCCGGTCGTGAGGAACACCACCGCCTCTCAGAGCCCGGCCGTGAGGAACACCACTGCCTCTCAGAGCCCGGCCGTGAGGAACACCACCGTTTCCCAGAGTCCGGCCGTGAGAAACCACCGCTTCCCAGAGCCCGGCCGTGAGGAACACCACCGCCTCTCAGAGCCCGGTCGTGAGGAACACCACCGCCTCCCAGAGCCCGGCCGTGAGGAACACCACCGCCTCCCAGAGCCCGGCCGTGAGGAACACCACGGCCTCCCGGAGCCCGGCCATGAGGAAAACATGCTATAGTGCGTTTATAAATTCGTGAAGTTGTATTTTCAAAAATTTCTTGGTAATAACTTATCCTGGAAACATGATTATTTTTTTTTTTTTTCATAGGCTTCTATTTTTGTCTCGACGTTATTGTTTTATACATTAGTATTATTTAGACTGTGAAGTTGTATCGAAATAGACGTTTTCTTTGTTAGTTTCATAACTTGTCTAATTTTAGTTGCGTAACAAATCCAATTTGCAGTACCAATATAAATTACTCTAACACTAACCATATAAGTTACGCCTTTACAAATTGTTAGGAAACTTGGAAACGATTTAGCACACTGTAGCGCATTGCGGCACTTTCCGCTCAACAGGTGTGGTCTTATTCAGCATTTATGTGAAACACACCAAACACGTGTTTTTGTTCAAGATCGATTAGTTACCTTTGAACTTTGCGCTGTGTAACTCTTAGAGGCAATACAGCAAGGATCATAGTAAATTTCTATATCTCAATAACCAAATAAAAATTATAAGTGGGACATGGCGTTGCGAATGAAGTAAATATTAATATATAATTGAATCCATTTATACTTCACAACAGCTAACAGATGCACCTACAGGCATGAAAAGGGTTCTTTACTTTACTGTACTTATAGCTAAGATATAATTATGTCAACATAAGCACGAATTTGTGAACGCACAGTAAGCTGACATTCCTATACACTGAAGGCCACTGAAAAGGCAACCCAATTTACTGTTTGCGACTACTGGAAATAGGATTACCAGATATTAACAATACTCTGAGTGTCATAAATTGCACCCCCGCCCCTTCTTTCAACTCTTTTCCCCATTTTTTTTAAATGGGCATATACCGACAGCAAAGAATAATTATATATGAAGATGGGACATATCAGGGTTGATGCGAGGAGAAAGATGAAAGAAGAAGAAGATTGGGGAGGGACGATAAAGAAGCTATTGCGGAGAAGAAGAACAAAGAGGACAATAATTTTGAGGAGGTTGAGAAAAGGAGGAGGAGGAGGAGGAGAAGAAGAAGAAGAAGAAGAAGAAGAAGAAGAAGAAGAAGAAGAAGAAGAAGAAGAAGAAGAAGAATAGGAGGAGAATGCAGTTTCAGATTATCAGTCCATTATAATGTTACATTGAATTCTTCGCAACACTTACAATGCGTGCACTGACAATCCTTTCTTTTCTGAGTGTTTATTCTTTGCTTGAGAATTCCCACAAAGCTTAGTTCAGCAAATACCCATGCTTTCTGGCTCTTGAACTTGGCAAGTAGTCACATCCCGTCAAGCCTATGTCTTATCTAGAAATCTGAAACCTACTGTCATTAATTATAATGTTAGGAATTTAACTCATGAAGTCCCAGGAAATGTTTACTTCAACACATCTCTCAATGTTTTGTATGGCACGAGTTGGCTTATTTTAACGGATCGGCGACCAGGTCGCCCATTGGCTCGCCGGTATACGACTTCGTCGCTGATCGGGACAGTATTTGGGTTTGTCTCCTTTGATCGCAACAACACTGCATGTGTCCTTTTCATGGCTCTTGGAAGCGCGATGTTGACCATTTTGTAAGGCGCACATAACCTAGCCACAGTTATAACCTTAAGCTCCCCTCGAGGATGCTGGCATCCCCCCCCCCCAGCAAAGCACCTAACTACCTTATCTAAACGCCACTCCGGTCACGTCCATAGGTGCTCATACTTCCATTTCAACATATTTCAAAATGTCAGTACAGGATCGGTTTTAGACTTCATGCTCTGAGTTATATACACCTTTAAAATATTTGAATAATGGAAATAGATTGTCGTTTGATTTTTCTTTAAACATTTATAATCTATATTTGCAAAATCACTGAAAATCACAGTGACTGAGGTAGGTAGGTAAGTAGGTAGGTAGGTACTTGTACCCCACCAGGAAATCACACAAATAATAAACACCCGGTTACCACAAAGTGCCACCGTGCGGAAGAGGATCATCCGTGGAGAGGTCCCAGAAATCCCTTTCAGCCGTTAGGCCATATCTATGACCTGGCTATATTTAGAACCCCCGGCAGAAGCCAGAGTAGGACTTCAAATAACAGAAAATTGCATCCCTCAAGGGGACGACAGATTATAACGATATTCACAGTGATGGAGCTGAGGCATGTTAATTTATATAAGGTGGAAGTTGTCGCACGTCAAGATAATTGTATTCAATTTAAATAGGTTGCACGTAAGAATAAATAAAAGTCTGTGATAAAATACCCAAAATAATATCAATAAGATTAGAAAACTTCGGGGATAATTTTTTTATGTGTTAAAAGAAAACTGCATTTGTTGAAAAAAGGGGTCATTTTTGTAGGTCCCTTCAGACCCTGATACCACAAGCTCTAGGTTATTTAGCTTATACTTAAATCCAGCACTGTCTACGTACTTAGTGTAACAGTTAGTCTTTCCTCTTGAGACTAGGTCATAGCTCTCCATGTCTGGCCGTTCTTTGCCACTTGTTTTAGGTATTGGATGTTTGTCAAGCCCTTTGTTGAGCCACGGCCAACTCTAGATATAAGTTGTCAGGACCAATATACAGCCGGACATGGTTGAGCCTTCTCTGATTATAGTTTTACACAGGGTCTCTCTTGGTCTTCCCCGTTTTCTTTGCCCTTCCAGCGTCTATATGGAGCTTGATGGGGGAGTCTTGTCTTTTGTCTCTTGTCTTACTTGCGTATAAAATCCTAAATCTGTTCAGTGGAGATTTAGTATTCTTCCACCATAATGCGGGGGTAGAAGTTCGGAGGAGAGCCGGATAGGGATATATAGATGAGGTAAAAGAAGTTAAATATTTTGTCTCTCCAAAATCCATCCTGTGCAGATTAAAATATGAGACTTTCGGGTCGACAAGTGTGCACCGCGGCTTCCTGTTTTTATACACTAATGTGTAAATGTATGACGCGACACTCTTGGTACTTAAAGAGTTAAAAGACAGTCACCTGTGGTCGACAGCTCTGCTTCACCCGCCCACGCTCCATTTTTAACGGTGTGTCATTGGACTTGCATCTGCCAAAACATCTTGTCACTACCCTCTGCATTGCTGCCTGTGCTCATGTGACGTGCTGGTTGCATCTATGAGTTACTGTGTTTAAACAAGGTCACTACTGATTCACGACTCAGTACAAAGTCGAGAAAACAAATTTGATCACCCGGCCATTTCAGCGCTTCTCGTCACTCAGCCTTCCCTCAATGATTGCAGCCGTGATAGGCTTAGTGAATAGAGCGGTTGATTACCAAGACAGTGGTGTTCGAGGGTGGGGGGGGGGGGGGGGGAGAGTAACCAGTTTTCTTCAAATATATCAACGTGACGTCTGAAGAAGCTGATGAAGAAGAAGAAGAAGAAGAAGAAGAAGAAGATGCAGAAGAAGAAGAGACAGAAGAAGAAGAAGAAGAAGAAGAAGAAGAAGAAGAAGAAGAAGAAGAAGAAGAAAGAAGAAGAAGAGGCAGAAGAAGAAGAAGAAGAAGAAGACTGTGCAGTGGCAGGATTTTAATATATGCATGTGTGTGTGTGTGTATATATATATATATATATATATATATATATATATATATATATATAAGCATCCTAGATTGTCGTCTGAACGTAACGTAATAAATACCATATAAATTTCATAATGTTTCTGAAGTGTCCCGGAAGTGGTATCGCAGAGTAGAATCAAACAGCCATATATCCTGGAAACCTTGTTCAACCCTAAAGCCATGTAGCACAGTTACAGAGGGGCACCGCAAAACGGTTACAAAGTGACCTCCACTACAGAGTGGGAGAATTGTCAAATGTGTGAGAAGTCACAGCAAAGAAAACGGAAATCTGAACAAAGAAGACATAAACAGTAGGTTGCACAATTTATTGCCTGGCACATTTTGCTGTGTCTCGCAGGAGGAAATCAATGGCAAACTACCTTCTGCAAAACTTGTCAAGAAACCACAACAGCCATGAAAGAAACGACTATCAATTGCTCTTCAAAGACTAAAACAACGGAATACATTATTGAGTGGGACAGACAGAACTACAAAAATTAGATTTCGAATTAGACTTCGACCTCGAAGGAAGCATCGCAAATTAGTCGCATTGTTCGACATGGTAGTTAGGGGTGGTGACTCTGCTAAACACGCCCCCCCCCCCCCCCAACCCCCCAATTTCCAATGTTATTCTCAGACTTTTTCACTATTTGTCCTAACCACCGCCAGTGTCTTTTCTTCAACTCTTAATTCTCTGTAATTTGTTTAGTTATTTCTCAGAATTGCGACACTAAATCTGGTGTCTTCCATTTTCTCAACTACAGAGTTACGGCAAAACCCTAAGCCGTAGCCACAGGCGTATCTGTTTAAATCGTGCGGTCTCTTCTAAGTCTCTTGCCAGGCGGATGTCCTTCTGCAGCAGGGTATCACGAGACTTGCACGTATAGCATGTCACATACTCCTTCATGTATCTCCTCAAGAAATTCTCAGTCTGTTTCTGTGTGTATTTGCCTCGGATGATGAGCTGGTTGTTTCCGTCGACAGAACAGCTGGTTACCAACTCAGTTAACAAGAATGCGAGGAACATGTTTGGGCTGTCGATGTGATAGGAGACTCGCTTTCAAATCCAGCGGCGACTCGCTGCAGCCCATGACCGGTGTTCGAAACCGGGCTGTTCCCGGGGTTCACCTAGCCTCTAGGGAAAGGGTACCAGAGTTAACACTCTGGGATAAATGGAGGAACGTCGCTGTACCTACGGAGTTGCGTGCGGACAGCGAGACAGGCGGACAGTTTATTATCAGCTGTCCGTTCTGGTGGCAGAGCACTTATGGTTTATAACCGTGTGCAATGGCGCTTATTCACATCTCCCGACTTTACCTTTACTTTATCTACAAATATCTGCAAAGTTGGCAAACGATGTTTTCCTGGTGCCAACACGCAGGACCTGTAGAGGGCGCAACACGAACATTTTTCTTCTCTCCAGCGATCATGTCAAGGTTTTTCTCCCGCATAATATCAAACACTCGAGTCAGCAACTTATCATAAGTGTAGTCCCTGTCAGAGCCAATCCAAGCATTATGTGCTCCTTCATTATCTCCGTTAACCAACTGCACATCATCCTTGCCGACTCCCTCTTCCGAATGTTCACTTGAAGAAAACAACGGCCAACGGCGCCTTCTCCATGACAACCAGCAGCATGACGATGGAGGTGATGGCAGTGACGCAAGCGCTTGCCTGGCTTGAAACACAAAAATACACCCGCGTGTGTATACTCGGTGACTCAATGAGTATGATCCGGAGGGTTCAGACATGTTCAGTGCGAAGACAATGGCTTGAATCATTACAGAAGTCCATTGTGCGTGGAGTCACCTTTATTTTTGTTCCGGGACACGCAGGCGTCAATGAAAATGAAAGAGCTGACAGGTTGGCTGGATCCGCTATCACTACCGACGGTCAGCCTATGGATCATGCTGATATTATCAATGCCCTCCGAGAAATGGGAAGGATAGAGGTCTTTGGTGGCAATGAATCCACATCACTCGCCAGAATGGCAGACTTGGGAATTAAGATCGGCACAGCAAAAAACGAGACGCACACCAGACGACTTGTTAATCAACATAGAACTGGTACTATTAGCCATCGGACGTTGGGGTTCATACTGAGGGGAGGATCTGAGCACCTATGGACATGTCCGGAGTGCAATGAGGATAACCCAACTAACTAACTAGATTGATAATACACAGCTAACTAATTAATTGACACGTTTCTAGGACATCCGCTCCTTGTCTATTTATTCAGAACATTAAGCGGTTGTGGTAGCTGGCCGGCTACCACATCCTCCCCTCGAAAAACTCTTTCATACAAAAAATGGGCACGAAAGTGATTATACAGTCGTGTTGCCCGGATTATCAGGCCCTCGCAGTTCCAACACATCGGCTTCCACTCTTCTCTCAAAGGGAAGGTCCAGCTGCTAAAGGACAAAACGTTTCTTATGGGTTCACGCCCTATACTATACGTAAAGAAGTTGAAAACAAACTTCAACCCCACACCTACAAGCATTGAAACCACAATCCGGGAGCATAAGAAACACAAGATCGAGTTCGCTTACGCCGGACAGGGCATCTTTTGGGGTATGACGCCAGTCAAGGATGATGTTATAGACTTCATATATTAACCTCCAATCCACATAACCAGATTTTTTATTATCAGTGGGTGCATTACGAATTCTCAAGACGTGTTTCCTGAAGATACTACTGTGGAAGTACTAATAGAAGAAACTGTGCAACATACGAAGACATTTCAAGTTGTTGGTCACTTTGATAAACACGGCGTGGCCGAGGCATCAGTGCCGACATCCCTGGGTAGAACAGGAGTGTTTCGCATTCACGTCAACTCAAACATGACGCACTGGGTCATTCTTTCAAACATATCTATAGTGCAAGCATAGACTGTTTTGGCATCAAATTTATCTCAGCTTGGCTTGTATAACGTTCCGCAAAGAGGTATCTGGAACTCAAACGAGGACGACATGTGTATTATGGCGTGGGGTTAACATCATATGTTTTCTCCGGAAGAACAATTACAATCTGAAAACGTTATGCGGTAACAGACCAGGTCCGTAGCTATGGCTGGAGTTAGACCAGGAGGAAGCTTTGACAGCGGGATGGAGCACTGATCTGATTCGGCAGCTTCTGCAGCACGCTTGTTCCAAGACTAGTTAAAAAAAGACAGGCCAAATGCTTAAACTTAAAAAAAAAAAAAAAAAAAAAGTGATTATTGAATTTGATAAAATATTTTTGTTTCTGGGTCAAACGATGGTGAAATTCTTCTACAATATACTTGAAAATTTAAGGCTGCCTCCTACTTTGGTTTGTATTTAAGTAAATCCTACCCATGTTCAAAAGTTCAAGTTAGACAGATTTTAAAAAAAGTTTCGATTGCGTAACTAATTTGGAAAAGGAAGTTGACACCGCTGTAGAAAAATGTATTGAAACATTGGCAGGTTATCTCCCTTAGTCTTCTGCTTCTTTAATTCTTCCAGTAGAGCGTTGTGACGAGATGCCAAAAAGGACTTAGTGCACGTAAGTCTATAGCTGCAATTGACACAGAGCAGAGAATACTTTTCACACTATATCAGCACCTGATCCTGTCAGTGGTTAATTATGGCCAGGGACTGCTTACCGTCTCAAAGAGTCAGATGGACAAACTAGAACGCATACAGAACGCAGCTATGCGGGTCATTCTGGGTTGCACCAGAGACACCCCAGTGGTGTGTATGCGATACATCCATGGTTTGCCGACTGTTGCAGGTAGGCACAAGGTGCTGCATGCAAAGTCATATCTCAGGGTAGTTGCAGACACAGACCACCCTTTGCACGAAGCTTTGGTGCAGTTAAGGGTAAGCGGCTGATAAGAGGGAAGTCATAAATGACACAGGCAAAGGACAGTCAGACAGGTTTGCATCCTCGATAACATTAGGCGAGGAGAGGAGTGGGTCAAAGTGCCACCTGAACAGTCAGACTTGTGTAAGGTCATAATTACACTGACCCGGGAATGCAGAGACTGGCCAGCAGGTGCCACAGAGGTGGAAATTCAGCAATTAATTCAAGATAATGCTCGCTCAGAAGATTTGATCATTTACACAGACAGCTCATTGTCAAGAGGCAAAAGAAGTGCTTGGGGTTTCTTAGCAGAAGTTAATGGTCGATGTTTGGCGCAGGAGAGCCTAGCGTATGATACCACAACATCCAGCTTAAGAATTGAGGTTGAGGCGGTCACTGCAGCTTTCCGCTGGCTAGAGAACACGACACACACACACAAACATAGTGACTGTAACTGACTCAGAAAGCATGCTGAGGAAGATCAGGACAGGCATGCTTCGTGCAGAGTGGCATACCTCGCTGCGGAGGACACAGGTGAGGAGTATTGTCTGAATTTTTTTACCAGGGCACGCAGGAGTGTTATGAAATGAACAGGCGGACAGAATGGCTGGCTCTGCACAGCTTGGTGGAATACTGAGGCATGATAAGGCAGATGTGGTTAGTGCCTTGTGGGAGAGCATGTACAGTTCGGTGGAGCAGAAGGATACCCACAGTCTGATGAGATTGATGCAGAGGGGAGTGACGAGAGGTTCTGGCAGATGCTCGAGGCTCAGAGGAAAGGCAAGACAGACGTTAAATCAGAATGCTACTGGCATCATTAAAATCGGAACTCTTCGCTGGCTGCTGAAGATTGGGGCAGAGCGCTTATGGGAATGCTCCGAGTTCTAGGATATCGGTTTTTGAATCAAATCAAATCAAATCAATTCCTCCAGTTACTTTATTGAAGTGTTGGGAGGGGCTGAGGTGGGGATTTGCGAGTGAGGTGCTATTTCTAACGCGCTGTATACATTGTTTTCCTAATTTCTCTAAGCCTGCCCTTGATGCCATTATTCCATATTTTTTGGGTCTTCATCAGAAAGAGACAGTCACCTTTTTTTGTGTCATGTTATGAAAAGGGTGTTAAATGGAATATGTTGTGACCACTGGAAAGATCTGTGGAAAGAGAGACAATACCCATAATTCACATTCATATGTCAGGACTGGAGACTTAAAAGTCTGACAGAGCCACAGCTGGATCAGGCCCAATGGTTCAGAGCAAACCGAAGTACTCAGGACTTTATCTTCACATTCATATGGATGAGTTAAAAAGCCCTTAAATATAAGAGTGAGAGCATTTTATAAGGTTCACTGGAGCAAGCTCTGTGACTGCTTGAAAGGGAAAAAGATCCCAACACCCCTATCAACGCAATACAGTTTCCACAAAAGCTGCAAAAATTATATAAGAACAGCAGACCAAAATCAGAAGAATTTAATACCACTAGCGATGTAAAACAAGGTGATATTCTTTCACCTTACCTATTCATTCTTATGATGGATGATGTCATCAAGACCTGTAAGGAGAAGACAAAGAAGTACTCTGTAGGGTACTGGAAGATGAGACCAATATTTATGTCAGAGCTGGCATTTGCAGACGATGTGACCCTAATAGCTAAATCAGTGGCACACCTTCAATCCAACTTACTTGCCTCGAAGAAAGAGACTAAGAAGAGAGGGATAACCATCAGTGTCTCCAAAACTAAAACCCTAATAGTCTCAAGAGAGGAGAAGAAACAGCAGATAAAGATGGGAATGTATGCATTGGAGCAGGTCAACCAGTTTAAATGCCTTGGAGTTGTAAAAGACCGAAACAGAAGCATTCAGATGGCTACGCGAAAAGCAGCTGCTGGGAGACTTTCCCAGGCCATAAACCGAGGGCTTTTTAGCAAAACAGATATTGGCAAGAGGATGAAAATGGCTGTTTACCGCTCTACCTATGTGCCAGTCCTGACTTACTGGTGCGAGTCATGGGCAATGACAACAGCTCACAGGAGCCAACTTCAGGCCTTAGAAATCGGATATCTGAGAAAGGTGGTCCAAGTGACAAGAAGGAACAAAGTCCACAGTCAGACAATACATCAAAATACTTCATCTTATCTTAAAACCCAGGCCTTACAAACCCAAGTGGATCAGTCACAGTTACAATGGTTTGGACATGAATGCAGAATGGGAGAAAATCGGCCACCATGGCAAGCATGGGAGGCCAAGAAATAGGGAACCAAACCTCAAGGGCAACCCAGACCCCTGGGAAGACAACACCCAATAGTGCGTTCTGTCCCATTGTGATCTGATGTGGGTTTTTTTTTTTTTTTTCTCTCGTTTCCAGAAACATGAAAAGAGGCAACCAGTAAGGCACTGATTCCAGCATCCGTGCCGACTCATCTTTACAATTAGGGCGTCATCACCAAATGCTCACCATCATGATCCAAAAAACACTGTCCCCATCTGTAATTCTGGTGATCATGTGAGATGGTGAAGCATGACAACTTATGCACACATGATGATGACCAAATGCTCAGTACATATCTTCTTTTTCTCTTGTCTTTTTTTTGCCTTTCAGTATCAGGTTTTGAAGAGGCACCAGGTGTGTATCTTGAATAATTACTACTGTGTAGACACATAGCAAGTGTGGAAAAGAACCCTTTACATTTTTAAACCTAAAATTTGTAGGTAAATAAATCCATGTAATTCGGCTTGCGAGAAATATGTTTCTTGTTATAATTTCAGTATAATGGTATTGTTTTCTACAAGGTGCATTTGTTGTATTTTTTGTCCAACAACATAATTTGTTGTAACTTGTTGTATTTTTTCCAATTATGTAAAGTTAACATAGTGTATTTCTTTTCTGTCTTGCAATTTCAGGTTCACATTAAAATTTAGTGGCACTACGATTGAGCTGGATGCCACAGGAGCTGATTATGAAGAATTTCTGTCACAGTTTACACGTAAGGTTAATTCTATTTTCAAGAATGCATTTCCATCTGTGAATACATTTTTGCTGTTAAATTTACATTCTGTATATGTTTCATAATTATTATAAATATCCGATAGAGCTCAAACACTAACTTTATCACTTACATCACAAAGAGGTACTTATAATTTCTGGCCTTGTGAGTTGGGACTGGCCGTTTGCAGAACATCATTCTAATCACAGCCTGCATGAAAGAAACTCTCGCCAGCTGCCTTGCCTTGTGCATTTTCCTAACCAAGATGTCACTTATATCCTGTGTCATCTTCGTGCTGGTCGACCCCTTTTCTTGTTGTTTTTTTTCCTGGCAAAAACTTGTCAAAGAAGTTGGAAGTATTTATGAGAGGTGAGATAAAGGAGGACAATGAGAGAAGATTCTTGCTAACTTTTTGTTATGACACAGAAAGATGTCAGTCAGCACATTGTTAGAGAATTGGTAGAGAATTATTCTCGTCCACACCAATAAATAAACCAACTGAAGATCAGTCTGTATTGTATTGTCAAAAGGACTGGAGTATATAATGAAGGAAAATTCTTAATGCACTTACCTTAGATAGGAGATGAGCAACTCACAGCGAACTACATATAGCATCCTAGTATGACTGTGTTAAACTACAGGGTTCCGGCATTTATTTGATTCTAATCCATGAAATATTGATCCTACAGAATGCAATAATAGATGGAAATTTTGAATTAAAAAAACCATGTTTTTTTTTTCCAAAGCGACTCACAAGAGTGTATAGCACATATAGCTTAGGATTCTGATATCCTTCCAGAATAAGAGGAAGACCCGGGTTCTTTATGGAGAGATGGTTAACTTTTCAAGTCCAAAACAATGCTTGATGTGTGAACGACTCTATCCCTTGATTTTTCTCCAAAGCATAATGTGCTCTATTACTTCTAACATTTGGTCACAGCATATTTAAGAAATCTGGCTTTTCCAATTATCACTGCATGTATGTTTATTGTCACTTTGACCATAATGCATTTATTATTTTGTGATCTGGTTATTTCTTAAATTTGGCATCTCCTGTGAAACTTTTGATTACTGAAAGAGTTAAGCCTCATCCGCCGAAGACTGTGGGTTCGATTTTAAACTCTGCTACTTTGGTTTATGAGTGCAGATTATTCAGAGATCTCTGGGTGACATTGCTAAAGCTACAGATTTTGTGCTTTGTGCAATGCTCTCATGACCAACCCTTTACTCTGTGGACAGAGACTTAGCCATATGAGAAAAGTGCTGTGTTCTCAAGGGCAGCTAACTGTTTTGCAGAGAGACCGGGCCATATGTGATCAAAAAACTTAGCACAATATTGTTGATCACCTTGCCCTTAAAACACCATTTAGGTAGAAGATTAGTTCTGAATGGAACTGCCACTCACTTGTCTTGACACCAGGAAATTAATGCTATAGGTGAAAGTCATAAACCACTTATGAGAATGTGAGAGACAAGGTAAAACCACCACATTTTCCCAAGTTTATGAGCAGTTGAAATGTTTAGAGTGGATTAATTACATGTTCAGAAAATGGATGCCTGTCTTCAGATTTCTTTTCCCCTCACTCTGTATTCTTCTTTTACATTCACTTTCTAAAAAATCTGGCAGAAAGGTCTAGTTATCTGCCTCATTCTGGACTTGTCTTGTTCTTCTTTTTCTTCTTGTAAGCTGTAAGCTCCGTCTGAAAGTCCTGGTTGTTCACCCATTTAGACTGGCTTTTTGCCAGGGTCTGAGTTGTGTGTAAACATCCATATTACTGGCTTATTTGTGTGCAGCTGGTTGTTCCTTGCCACTCGGGCAGATGCACTCTGACTTGAAAGGAAGCCCCCAATTAGTCTACTCCTATGACATGCTTGATGTGGAGGCAGTGGTTATATTCTTGTTTTCCCTTGAATGGGACTCTAGAACCCACACGGGGAAGTCTTGCTCCACAACTTGAGTTTTGTGTGAACATCTCTTTTACAGATCCTGCTAATTTGTATGAAGACCGTGGCCCTTCCCTCACCCAGGCAAATGCACTCCCATTTTGAATGAAATGTTTCTAATTAGTCGGTGGGTCTATTCTTTTTTTTTCTTCTCCCAGAAGCCACACAGGAAGTTTTTTTGATTTAATAACCTGAGATGATTGATATTCTGTATATGTCTTGATTATGTGATAGTGGTTTATAATGAGCATGACACATTAAGTTCAGTTTTAATGAAGAATCACTTTCACAGCATGCATTTGTTTTCATAGATGCAAAATTCTCTCTCTCTCTTTCTCTTTCCTTTAATAAATAATACATGGTGAATCAGCACAGTCCACAAGAATAATTTCAGCACAGTGCACATAGAATATCTTAACACTGTACAAGGAAAAACTCAGCTTATTACCCAAGGAGAATTTCAGTGCAGTCTACAATGATAATCTCAGCAAAAGGCACCATGAAAAACTCAGCGCAGTGTACACAGAGAATCTCTTTATGGTATATACAGAGAATTTCAGTTTAGTGTACAATAAAAAAACTCAACACAGTACACACACTCAGCACAGTATATAAAAAGAATCTCAACGCAGTGTACACAAAGAATCTCAGCACAGTGTACACAGAGAATCTCAGCACAGTTACACCGAGAATCTCAGCACAATGTACACCGAGAAACTCAGCACAGTGTACTCAGAGTATCTCAGCACAGTGTACACAAAGAATCTCAGCACAGTGTACATAGAGAATTTCAGCACAGTGTACACAGAGAATCTCAGCACAATGTACACAGAGAATTTCAGCACAGTGTACACAGAGAATCTCAGTACAATGTACACCGAGAAACTCAGCACAATTACATTAAGAATCTTAGCACAGAATATTGAAGGGCTGTGATAGAACTGACAAAAAACAAACAGGACTCCCTGATGGACAATCGTAAATTCAACAAACTCATTGCTTCTGCCAATCTGGTATACCTGTTGTCACATGTCATGTTTATTGGTTAGCCATCACTAACAGTCCTCTAGGGTCACTTTTCAGGCATTTTCGTCTATACAAATTAACTATTTACACTGCATTCTGCTTACAAAGTAAATCATCCTGGAATATACCCATCCTCAAATCAACACAGCTTCCACATTGCAGTTGCTCACAGTAAAGAACAAATATACATCATTAGGTTTAGTTTGTCAAGATCAGTGACTTTCATTGCCACAATCACTCACTGAACTCGGCTATACTTAGAGATTCCCCACTCAGGTCTTATGCAAGTGCCACACACAGAGTGTCCTCCAGTCTTTTCTGCCTAGCATAGATTTCTTCTTAGTTCATGTATTTAATTAAAATTGCTCATCATCATCAAGTGCCTAGCCGAGAGGCGTGGGCAATCATGCCTCTCCACAATCTACAATTTGCAATTGCATATATCAGTTCATGTGTTGCAAACCACCATGAACAAAGACTGTCAAGAATCTTCTAACGCTGTCTTCTTCTGTCTCTCTTTCCACCGATCTTTTCAGTGATCACAACATGTTCTTTTTTTCTTCTTTTCATAACATAACATGACCCCAAAAAATGACCACTGTCTCTTCCTCATATAATTCTCATGTTACAGTTTATTTTGGACCCACGATCAGCCATAGCAATCGCCTCGTCTTCATACAATCATGTGCTACTTTCTGTCAGGATCTTCACTCAGTGGCTATTGGCTAAGATATGCCACTTACCCACTATTTATGTAAATTGGGATTTCCTCTGACCCTAAATGGGAATCACTAAAACTCCTGCATTAAGATTTTCCAAGATAGTATCAGCACCACTGTATACAGAGAATGTTAGCACAATATACACAGAGGCACTTAGTACAGTGTACACAGAGAATCTTAGCACACTGTTTACAGAGAATCTCAGAGCAATGTACAAAGGACAATCTCAACACAGTATACACAGAGAATCTCACACGATGTACAAGGATAATCTGAATACAGTGTACACAGAGAATATAAGCACAGTGTACAAGGATAATCTCAACACAGTGTACACAGAGAATCTCAGGGCAATGTTGCAAGGACAATCTCAACTCTGTGTACACACACAGAGAAACTTAGCACAGTGTACACACAGAATCTCAGTGCAATGTACAAAGGATAATCTGAACACAGTGTACACAGAGAATCTCAGAGCAATGTACAAAGGATAATCTGAACACAGTGTACACAGAGAATCTCAGGGCAATGTACATGGATAATCTCAACACTTTCTACACAGAGAATTTCAGGGCAATGTACGAGGATTGTCTCAACACAACGTAAAGGAAGGATACTGTAAAATTTCCCTTATTACAAATACTGCAGTCTTATTATTCTTTATACATAATTTTCTTTGTCTTGTTTTAGACGATGAACGTAAGTTTGGCTATGTACGTGTGCTGATGGGAGATGAAATGAGCAAGCGTTCTAAGTTTGTCTTCATAACTTGGGTAGGAAGAGATGTTAGCGCCATGCAAAAAGCAAAACTCAGTGTGGATAAATCAGTAGTGAAGAATGTTATTAAAGTAAGTGCCATGCTGGTATTAATTTTTTCATGTTTTTATCTTCAGTACCAGACAGCATTAGTTACTTAGGGGTTATGAATGTAGTTTTGTAATTCTAACACAAAGGCATCTTTTCACACCTAAGGCACTCTTTCTTCAAAGTAATAGTGCAACTGCGTGAGAGGTGAGGAACCAACAGTCTGCATACAAGTAAGCCAGATTTGTAAAATAGATTTGCATGCAAAACCCAAGTTCTGAAACAAGAGCAAAGTGCAGAAGTAGACAGGCAACCAGAACTTTTTGTCAGAGTTTACAGTTGGTAAATGCTATGAAGAGACGAGGCCTTAGGCACATTGAGCATACAGTACTAGACTTGCTAGACTTATATTATCATAGACCAGTCAGAACTCGATGGGTGATACAGTCAACATGAAGCTAGCCACCTTTACTTCTCAGGACATTACCTGGTACTTATTTTAGGCTGGGCCGACCTGGGCGCATAGGTTAATTTTGAAAAATCCACAGTGCAGATTTGAACCTTAGACCTTCAGGTCAGCAGGTTAATATTCAGCCACTGCTCTAAAGTAACCCTGGTTCTGATATACCAGGGATGAGTTTCAGCTACAGGTAATTTGGCAGCAGATCGCTTTGTGATGATTTTGACAATGAAATGAGCATGAAAACACTCAGGGGAAAAAAAACATCCTCCATGATCTAAATATAAAGGAGAATTGGCTCATAAACAGCATCCTGTCCTGGAAGTTGAGATATTTTGACCATGTTAAAGGACATGGTGGTCTTGAGAGAACGGTGATGGAGGGTGCATTTTCTTGAAATCAAGCCAGAGGAGAACCTTTCCTCGAATGTAAACACAAGACACTGAAGATTTATTGGTTAAGAAGGGGTGGAGAATTGGCTAGAGGAAGAGAGACATTTAGGTGTGCCGTGAATGTGAGCGACGTTCTGTAAAGGACCTGCATACTGGTAATAAGAGTGAAACCATTTAGGAAGAAAACTACTGCTTCTTCTTCTTCTTCAGCATATCGAGCCCTTGAGGTTCATTGCTGCCGGTATCACTTGCCTCCACTGATCTCTCTGGTTGGCCTTCTCTTTCCAGTTGGTAACACCAAGTGTTTGCAAGTCTCTCTGGACATTATCTCTATTCTACTAATGAATACAAAATTGCTTAGGGAAACCATAGGCAGCAAACAAACGCTGCAGTTGGTTTGTGACATCTTGTAAGAGACAGGCAACTAATTTTGTTTTCGTGTTCAGTAATTCATTAATGGCTGTGTTAGGTTAGTGCAGTTGATAGGAGTCTTGCTTTGAAATCCAGCTGCTACTCGCTGCAGCCCACGGCCGGTGTTTGAAGCTGGGCGGTTCCTGGGGGTTCACCCAGCCTCTAGCTACAATGATGTATGAATGAATAACTGCTTGCAAGGATTGGAGTGGAAGAGCAGAATGTTAGACAAGCCTGCGTGCCCCATTCTTAACCATTTGAAAAATAAATTTTGTTCATTCGTTCATTCATTCATTCTTTCTTCACGTTCACTGGCTGCAAACTGGCAGAAAGTTCTGGTTGTTCGTTTAGAAGTGGAAAAACAACCAGAGTTTACAGCCAGTGAAAGTAAAGAAAGAATGAATGAACGAACAATCGAATAAACAAGCTTTATTTTCAAAGGATTAAGAATTGAACAAGAAGATGAGATCACTGGAGCAATAGAGTTTGTACTTTGTGGGACAGTCTTGGCAGTCACATATCCACTTTATAAAAAGAGAGAAATTCATACAGTTCATTAAAGAGCAACAGATAAGATGTTCTGGCCCTCTGATGAGAATGTCCTAACACAAGAATGCCCTAGGACTAGATGAAGATGAAATGACAGCATTAAGAACAGCCTTAGAGGAATGTAGATCCACTGATACAACAAATTAGAAAAGCGCACAGAAAATCCTTATGTCTCCTCAATGAAGTAACAGAAAAAAACAAAAGGAGAAGGAGAGAGACTCAACCATATGGAGTAAAGCTGTTATAAATCTGCGTTTCAGAACAGGGCACCACCGGTTATGCAGCCACACATACGCAAAATTAAAGAAGGGTGTATCAGCCATGTGCACATGTGGAAAGTCACCTCAGACAGCAGTCATATCCAAGACTGCACTTAATATGACACATTAATGTAAACCTATTGGCCAACAAGAGCAACAGTGGAAAGTAAACTCTATGAATGAATGAATGAATATCGGTGACAGTAAAATTTATAGGGCAGACAAAATTTCTGAAATAGACAACTTATTTCAGGTGAACAAAAGAAGATGGAGAAGAAATAAAGCCTGGTACAGTGACAGTGACCTTCCTACCCTCCTGACTTTAAACCTCAAGAATGTATCTAGTTGTATTTGTGAACCAATTAATTCTTACTAGACACATATCTGTTCCACAGAATTTTGCCGTAGAAATCTTAGCCGAAGATCCAAGTGATATCTCCTTGGAAGCAGTGAAAGAGAAGCTTAGGAAAGCTGGAGGGGCTAACTACGGCACTGGAGTCGCCTCATAACAAGGATTATTTGTTTCATTTCCTGTTTGTTGACCAATTCAAAAACAAAAAATTATGCCTTTCAAATAATCAAAGCAATGTTTCCCCGTTGTAAATTTGAACAAAGAAGACACAAACAATAGACTGCACAATTTATTGCCTGGCATATTTCGCTGTATCTCATCAGGTGCATACTTCAGTAACAATTAATTAAAATGAAGCAAATAGCTGAATCCTAGAAACTGAAACACAAATTCGAGTAGATTTCAAACTGTTTTACCAAGGTAAACGTAGGGCAACGACCATTTCCTTTTGCCTACAAAGTTCCGGTTTCAATATGCCAATCGCTGAAGCTTCCGCGTATCGAAGTAATCTACGGTTAGCCGAACTGTAAATAATTCGGAATGCATCATCCCTGTTAATGATGTGCCCGGAATTTAGAATATGGCACGCAATTGCTGATGATGGATTATTTCGACAAGTTACCTGATTCGTTGTTGTTGAGGTGTTAGTGTTCTGCATTGCTTTTACCAACCATAGTGGAATATGTTCAGCAACCCGTTTTCAGTTTGAAATCTACTCGAATTTGTGTTTCAGTTTCTAGGATTCAGCTATTTGCTTCATTTTAATTAATTGTTACTGAAGTATGCACCTGATGAGATACAGCGAAATATGCCAGGCAATAAATTGTGCAGTCTATTGTTTGTGTCTTCTTTGTTCAAATTATGCCTTTGCCTGCAATCAAACATTTTATATAACCCAAAAGTGTACATGTGTGCTTGTAGACGTGTTGGGACCAATGCAACAGTCACTGATTGATATGATGTGTGACAGAATATACCACTGTGTTTTTCAAGTTATGATCCCTTGAGTGTTCAGCTGAACACAGTATTAACAGATAACAACATTAGAGATAACATTCCAAATGTCCCAGAGTATGCTACATCAGTTACTTGTATCACTTTTGTTATCAGTGATAATAGTTATTTCTTAACACGTTAGTATGTAAAGCAATTTTAACCTACATTTGGCCTTTTTATCATAAAAATATATGAATTAAAAAATATTTCACTTACTGAAGAATACAACTGCTGATTATTTGTCACTGTCCTGTTTGTCAGATCTGTTCATTATTGAATATTATACTTTCATTGTATTTGCCTTACCAAACACGTTTGGACAAATTCAAAATTATCGTTGAAACCAAAGTATTTTCATTTTAAAAACGAAAGCAAAAGTTGATTAATTTTAGATGTTGATTAATATCCCCAAATACAGTTCAAAAATATACAAGTTAAAAAACATTACAAGCTTCTAGAACAGACTTAGAAAACTGGAACACAAACTGTGACTTGAAAACGCGAAGGACAGAACAGTTCTAAAAGAGAGCAGTAGATGCACATATCGAATACAGCCAACTACCTTGGTGGAGATGTAACAAATTCACAATTACACAGCTTGACAATGCTTTATCCGTTACTTGTTCTGGAGCAAACATTAGCAATTATGATTCTGCAGTCCTTTCTGTTATCTTATATTTTTATGAAATTATACAATGTTTTATATAAGCTGTAGATCTATAGCCAAAAACAGTAACAAGACATGCATAGTGATTTGTTTTTCAGAATAGAGTAAGGACACAGAAAGAGATGGAAAATTGTCTTTCAGAATTAACCAGGAAAATCAGAAACTGGAAGCCATTCAGGTACAATCGTGCTGCTGCTAAAGAGTTATGAGCAAAACAAGTCTCTCAATATGAGGAGAGTTAAAAGTTTTGTGAACTAAAGTTAGTCAGTCAGTCAGTCTTTCTTTTCAGCCTAGGGTGGTGCAGAGCTCATAGCTCTCCATTCCTGGCGGTTCGTTGCCACCTGTTTTAGGCTTGGATGTCATTAGGCTATTGGTTGAGCCTTCCCTGATGATGGTTATATGCAGGATCTCTCTTGGTCTTCCCCATTTTCTGTTTCCCTCTGGTGTCCATAGGAGAGCTTGATGGAGAGAGAGGGGGGGGGGGGGGGGAAGTCTGGTCTTGTCCATTCTGAGTGTATGGCCAATGTATATTCAACAGCCCTTTATTATGAAAATGGATAAATCATCTTGCTTGGTCTCTTGTCTTATATGCGTATTGGAACTGAAATCTGCCCAGTTGAGATGTAGTTTTCTCCTGAGATATGTGTTCTTCAATTTTTTTTTTTTTAATTTAGAGCTACAGTTGCTTTCCAACTCTTGCCTCCATGGAATCACACAGAAGATCTTAAGTTTTGTGTGTTTGCTGAATGTCTTTGACTTCCAGATGTTTGACAGTTTGTTGAAGGCACTAGAAATAAGTGTGATTCTAGATGATATTTCAGGCACTGACTCTCATAAAGATGTTATCTTACTCCCTAGGTATGTAAAGCTGTTGACTTTTTCAAGTAAAAGAATTCTCTGTTTGACAAAAAAGAAAAGAATTGAAGTGAAATACATAATTCACAAATGTAATAGAATCTTTAAAACAAGCACGTCTTTAAATCGGTGTACTTCATTTTAATGTCCACTCAGTGGCTTGTGTATCGGAAACATGAAAAACAAGTTCAATAGTCACAATTAACCACTAACACCAAATACAATCAAGCTGGAAACTAATTAAAGATAGGTTATAAGTCAGCCACATATTTCAAATATAACAAGACCAAAAAGTGTACTATCAATTTTATTTTAATATGGGTGAAATTGTAAAATTATTATATAATTATTGTGAAATTATTTTAATATGGGTGAAAGTGTAAATAAATGGAAGCTGCCACAAGTCTCTGTTACCTAAAGGTTAGTTGCGTTTTCTTTACAGGATTTTGCAGAACCAACTCCAACAGCCCCTGGCTGTGTGGTTTTTCTAGGCAAATTTACGTCCTGTAGTTTGCCGTTGCTTTTGGGAAGGTCGGCTTTCTTGATACCACTATTGAAACCAATGCAAGGCACGTGGCTCGCAGCTGGGATCAAACCCGGCATCACGGCATTACGAAGAAGTTCGTATTGACTTAGCCACAGAGCTGACTCTGTTAGGTTATACATTTTTATTCTCAGGTTTAATAGCAGATATTGAGGGATTCAGGAAGGTAGTATCTGGTAAATAACCTCCATCATCATTTTTTTAAACTTCCAGTCAAAATAGACGCTAGGCAGGGGCACTATTTGGAGCCAAGGCAAATTTTTTGCTTCCGCCGGATGGTGGCCAATGCATTTTCGCTCCATTTGCAGTCTGGATATAGTTGCGTCGCCCAACTTCTGAGTTGAATGCATGGCATGATACTGTGAGCTGCGGATTTCATTTGAAATGTTTTTTCGACTGTGACCAACGTGGTGGTGTGAATTGTAGATTCAGAAAATGGCGCGATGCCTGTCGTGGCAATGTTGGTGGTGCCCGTATGTGATTAAAATTGATCGTGTGGGCAACTGCTGATCTGTTGGTGACTTTTGCTGCCATCAATGATGAGCTGCATTTCTAATGTCGGACTGTTTGTGTTAGCACTTCGGATAGCTACCATATGCTTTAATGCGAGTGTATGCTAGATATGCTGAGACAGCAGTCTGTCAATCTTTCCACAATGGACTGTGATAAACATTCTGTGTGTTTTTCGTTGGCACAGGAGCGGAGCAAAGATGGGGTCACCCGTTTGCTATGAAGCTGAAACTAAGACTACCAGACTACTAAACAACCTCCATGAAAAATCACAAATGAATTTTAGTTGGCTAAATATTTACTTGAGATCAGATAGCCTAGTGGTTAGAGTGCTTGTCTGGTGAGACAGTGGTCCTGGTTCAATCCCCCAAAAGTGGCGATGTTTTTCTTTAGTTAGTGCAATTACTAACAATACATTGCACAATTTACTGTCAGGCATATTTCGCTGTATTTCACCAGGTGAATTACTATATTGTTACTTCAGCATATAAGGAAACACAAAAACTGAATTATTCGACTGAAATATTAATGGTCTCTCTGGATACATGTACATCTAATCACCAGAAGTTCATGATAGTCATGCGACTTACCAGCGTAACTTTCAATTTTTAACGAATTCCTTCTGCTAACAATAGGATTTGTTTTTGAAGAGTATGACTCTGAAGTTGACCCAACCTGAAAAAAGTAAGAATAAGATAATTTCCAGAATGAACCAGACAATTTCCAGAGTTGTTTCAGAGGGAAGAAGAAGAAACAAGACATGTATAAACTTCTAAATCCTACAATGACAGGGGTATAAAAGTATAAACACCTAGGATATGCAGGGGTACTCCCAACAAAAACAATAGCAGAAGCCCTTTACCAATTATTCGCGTTCATCGACTGTGAACACGAGTTGCATGCACATCCGTTGTACAGATTTGTCAAACTTGTATGCAGACTGTTTCTACTTCTTCTGGACCCTCTTCTTCTTCCTCTGATTCTTTGTCTTTTTATATTGATGTTGACATTTATTCCCCCACCTTTCGTTATGAGTTAACAAGCATGTGTGTTTATATATATATATATATATATATATATATATATATAATATATATATATATATATATATATATATATATATATATATATATATATATATATATATATATATATATATATATATATATATATGTGTGTGCATATATATATATATATGTATATATATATGTATACATAAACAACATGTATGTAAATGTGCACTATGAGTGTTCCCAAGCAAGTGTATGTGTGATACAGTCAACATTAAAATACAAAGAATGCTGAGAAGAATATTGGCCCCATCAGGCAGAAAGCCTCGAGATATTAGACCATACAATGTATATACCAAAAGGGGAGAGGGATGTAGAGCCCCAAAGTGGACCAGAAAAAAATGGAAAGATAGCATCGTAAGACCTCTTCAACAGTATAAAGTGTTTGTGGCGACCAGAAGAGCAAAATTCAAATTATGTATCTGTCTTGACACCGAAAGCGACAGACGAGTAAGTGAAGAATAACAATAAGCAGATGAAGATAGAATGTTCACTTGGAGATACAACTTTATATACAGTTCCAATCTGTTAGCATCCCAAAATGGAAGGACATGTGGTCGAAGAATTTCATGGACGTATCTTTGCAATTCAATCTTTCTTCAATGTGCACCAATTGACTCCTTCCATTGTAACTGATCATTTGTCATACCATTAGACTTCCACCATCATGCAGCAGAGCTTCATCAACACCGCCTACGCTGAGAAGGAAATCATCCATGGAGATGATAACATCAGAATGGAAGAATTGAAGGCAGCTATTGCGAAGATTAAGCTGGAGAAAGCAGCAGGTCATGAAGGTAAAACACCAGAGATGGTCAAATATATGGTAGTCGCAGGTGAGCGCCTTCTACTGAAGGTTCTCCAGGCAGCCTGGTGTAGCAAAACTATACCAAAAGATTGGGAGATTACCATCATTATACCTATATTAAAACAAGGGGATAACAGACAATGTGAAAACCACAGAGGCATATCCCTCCTCGGCGTTCCTGGTAAAAGTTACTCTAGAATTCTCGAGCAGAGACTGGAAGAGCCACAGCTGGATGAGGCCCAATGCGGCTTCAGAGCAAATCGAAGTACTCAAGACCTTATCTTCACACTGAGACAGATGATTGAAAAAGCCCTTGAATATAAGAGTGAGATGCATTTATGTTTTTTGGATCTGTAAAAGGCATTTGACAAGGTACCCTGGAACAAGCTCTGGGACTGCTTGGCAGGGAAAAACATCCCAGCACTCCTGATCAGTGCAATACAGTTTCTACAAAAGCTGCAGAAATTATGTAAGAACGGCAGACTAAAAGTCAGAAGAATTTAAGATCACCAGTGGTGTTAGACAAGGGGATATTCTCTCACCTTACCTCTTCGTTCTTATGATGGATGATGTCAAAAGACTTTCTAAGGAGAAGACAAAGAAGTACTCTTTAGGGTACTGGAAGATGAGACCAATCTGTATATTAGAGCTGGCATTTGCAGACGATGTGGCCCTGATAGCTAAATCAGAGGCACACCTTCAGTCCAATATACTTGTCTGGAAGGAAGACCTTGAGAAGAGAGGGATAACCATCAGTATCTCCAAAACTAAAACCATGGTAATCTCAAGAGAGGAGAAGAAACACCAGATCATGATGGGACAATATGCATTGGAGCAGGTCAGCCAGTTCAAATTCCTTGGAGTTGTAATAGGCCAAAATGAAGGCATTAAGACTGAGCTGGCTACACGAAAAGCAGCTGCTGGGAGATTCTTCCAGGCCATAAACCGAGGGTTTCTTAGCAAAAGAGAAATTGGCAAGAGGACGAAAATGGCTGTTTACCGCTCTACTTATGTACCAGTCATGGCGTATGGGTGTGAGTCATGGGCAATGACAACAGCTCACAGAAGCCTGCTTCAGGCCCCATAAATGAGATATTTGAGAAAGGTGGTCCAAGTGACAAGAAGGGACAAAGTCCGCAATCAGAAAATATGTCAAAATCTTGATACCCAGTCTTTACAAACCTGAGTGGATCAGGGAAGCTAAGAACCAGGGAAGTAAGCAGAGCGCCTTCCTTGTCTTTTATGAATTTCAGTGGGCACTCTTTCTCCTTCCTCGTGTTCTTGAGGGTCTTGTAGAACAGTTTTTGATTTTCCCTTGCATCCTTGTCCAACTGTTCTCCAAACTCTTCCCATGATTTATGTTTTGCTTTAAGCACAATATTTTTGGCGTCTGTTCTGAGTGCCACATATTGTTTTTATTTCTCTGTTTCTTTAGCTGTGTTCCTGGCTGCCAGGTATTGCTTCCATGCCCTGTTATTTTCTCATTTTTTCAATTTGACTTCTTCCGTCCACAAAGGTGTCCTATGTCCCGACCGTCCACTTGGGACTTCACCACATGCTTCTACTGCAGCTGCTGTGAGGATATTCTTGAATCTGCACCAGAGGGTTTTAGTGTCCTCTGATGGTTCTTCTTTACTTCCTATTGCTTACACTATAAGCTCCTGGTATCTAGCCTTATTATCTGGCTCTCTTAGCTTGTATGCCTTAATCTTAATTTCTTCTCGGTTGCTTGGTTTCTTGCATGGTTGTCCGTGTTGCCTTGTTGGAGCAGTTCTTTCGGTTGTTCTCATTATTTTGACCAGATAGTGATCACTTCCATTTTCTAGTCCTCTCGTGACTGGCATCTCTCACAAACTTGAATGAACTTTTCCTAACTATGGCGTAGTCAATGATGGATTTTTCATTATTTGAAGGTTCACATCTTGTGTATGCATGTATACGCTTGTGGGGGAATTTTATGTTTGTAATGACAAGGTTCTGTTCCCTGCAGAATCTGAGAAGTCGCTTGCCATTATCATTCAAAAAATCTTCACCATATCTCTCGATCACTTCACCCCGTCTAGAGTGATCATTTCCTACTCTGGCATTTAGATCTCCTAGGATAATTTCATTGCAGTGGGGCAGCGAATAGTTTTCACGGCAAAATGTGTTGCTTTCTTGTGCGCGCATCGTGAGCTATGCTCACAAATATGGTTTTAAACACAACTGACCATTGCGTTGTAACGATTACAAAAACCCACGCAATTCACACCCACATGACAACTGGACACGGTAAACAACATTTGAGTCTGCTTTTCACATATCCGAGTAAAATACTTATTTCATCATCATGTAGCAGGTCCTTTGCAGAACGTCGCTCTCATCACAGTCTGCCTGAAAGAAACTCGGTCTCTCGCCAGTTCTCCTGCCTCATATACTTTAATACTCAAGGAGTCACTTATATCCTGTGCCTATCTTCGTGTCGGTCGGCCCCTGCCCCTCCTTCCTGGTACCATGCCTTCTGCTATAGTTTTTTTCCAATCCGTTGTGGCGCTTAATATGACCAAAATATTTCAGCTTCCGAGAAAGAATGCTGTTTATTAGCCAATCTTCCTTGATGTTCAGATCTTTTAAGATGTCAATATTTCTCCTCTTTTTTGTCCAAGATATTCTGAGAATCTTTCTATAGCATTTCAGCTCAAAAGCCCCTATTCTCTTTCTTAAGGACTGAGAGATAGTCCACGACTCACATCCGTATGTAGCCACAGGGAAGATGCATGCTCTCAAAATTCTAATTTTTATCTCCCTGCTGGTGCTTAACCATAGACTTTTAAGGCTGTTCAATATTTGCATTGCCAAGGCCATCCTCCTTTTAATTTCTGTCGAACAGTCTCCATTGTTGTTTATTATAGATCCTAGATATTCAAAGTTTGTGACATTTTCAATTTCTTCATTATTTATTGTTATTTTTGGGTGACAGCCAGTTTTATCTGTGGACATTATTTTCGTTTTCTTTAAATTCAAGAACAGATTTTGATCTTCACTGTGTTTTTGGACAGACAATATTAAATTTTCGATTCCCTTTACGCTGTTCGAAAGGTCTTTTCCTTGCATCTGGAGTTGTTCAATTCTATTACAGGTATTTATAATAAACTGTTTTTTATCTCCTCTGATAGCTCTTCTGATTTCTTTTGTGTAGTTCCTATATGCATGGGGATTTCTTTCTGTCCCTGCTTGCTTTAAATTTCTTCTTTCTTCTATCAGCTTCAAAGTTGTTTCTGTAATGTAAATCTGTTTTTTGTGTCGTTTTTTAGGAATCATGTTCTGAGCTGTTGTGATGATGACGTTTCTTGTTTCATCAGGCAACTCATCAGGTGTCATATCCTCCTGCACAGCCATTAGCGCCTCAAATTTGTTTCCAACTTCAATGCTGTAATCATTTGGCAAATTACTCAAATCAAAACGAATTGGCTTAGCCCCTTTCAACACTTTTTTTCAGTTTTATTTTAAACTCTGCAACAAGAAGTTTGTGATCAGTGTCACAGTCAGCTCCAGGGAGTGTCTTTGTAGATGTTATACATGTCCTCAATTTTCGTTGTATTAAAATATAATCAATTTGGTTCCTGCTATTTCCATCAGGTGAAGTCCAGGTCTAGAGCCTTCTTGGGTGTTGTTTAAATAGTGTGTTGGTAATACACATATTCTTTTCTATAAAGAATTCGATCAGTCTCTCCCCACTCTCGTTTCTGTCTCCTATGCCGAATGGGCCTCTGATTATTTCCTCTTCCTCTATTCTACCTTCGCCAATGTTTGCATTAAAATCCCCCATGATGATTATAATATCTTTTTTTTTTCTACCCTTTCAATCGTCTCTTCTAAACTGTCATAAAAGTTTTGAATTTCATCTACCTCTGATGCAGATGTTGGGGCATAGATTTGAATAATTGTGATGTTTCTTTTTCTTGACTTGAGTCTGACAGTAAGAATTCGATCGCTGATCGGATTATATCCAAGAAGTGATGAAGAAACTTTTCTTGTCATCAGAAAACCCACCCCGCTCAAACCACTCTTTTCCTTCCCTGCATAAACAAATGTATCTCCTGTTTGAGTCACAAAATGGCCTTGACCCGCCCATCTATGTTCAGAAATTCCCAGTATATCTATTTTATTCCTTTCTAGTTCTCTGCCAACGATGCTAAGTTTTCCCTGATACATGCTCCTAACATTCCATGTTCCTAACTTTAAAGTTGCAAAGGAATTCAATATCAGCATCCAGAGTGGCCAGATACAAGAGGAATGGCTCCATAGTTATTTGTTCCCACTACCAAAGCCTAATAAAGACCACTCGAAGATCTGCGGCTACAGAATCATCTCGATGCAGAATACTGTTGGCAAACTTTTGGAAAAAATTGTCGCACAAAGATTGACCACCTACTTGGAACTACATGATAAGTTCCCACCAACACTTGGAGGGTACAGGTTAAATAAAGAGACATGGTTCAATGCTGCAGTTTTCGCCTACGATGTGCACGAGGGATTTCAGATTAAAGAAGAGACATGTGCGGCAGTGTTGGACTTAGAAGATGCCTACAATAAAGTACCATACGATTATTTAATGCAATTACTGCTTAAACTAGAAGTTAATCCTATTCGATCCGCTGGATTGCTGCGGTCCTGTTCCAGAGAAAGATTGTACTAAGATGTGGTAGCTGGTCCTCAGAACCGCAAACGATATGTCCAGGCTTGCCACAGGGATCACCGCTATCACCAGTCTTATTCAACGTTTATACAGTGATGATCACTGAGCAGCAGTTGAATGGAAAGGGGAGGACTTTGTCATTTGCTGATGACATTTTGATTTATCGACGAGGGCGTGATAGACAGGAGATCGCCAGCACTATGCACAAAGAACTCGATCGAATTGCCGCCTGGTGTGATGGTTCCAATGCCTATGTCAATCCTTCGAAGGCATCAGTGTCATGGTTCTCTTTGAACAATCACATTGTCAAGTCGGACTTACCAGAAGTGAAAATGCGTGATAATGTATTGATCAGAACCAACGTTATGACGTTTCTCGGGGTGTGAGGTTCGATCGCAGCTTGTCATTCAGGGAACACGTTGACCATGTGATAACAAAAGCACGCAAAGGTCTATTTGCAATGAGGATTATGGCTGCTTCCAACATTGAGCAAAGACTACTAATACTTCTATTCTACGGTCTGGTCCTTTCCCCCATTGAATACGCTCTGGCCATCCTCACTGTCAGTGCTACCCAGATTGAACGACTCGAAAAGGTGCAAAATGAAGCCATGCGCATTATTTTGGGATGTACTAGAGACACATCCTGTGGAGCAATGAGGTATCTACTTGACTTTCCAACAATGAACCAAAGGATCAGGATGTGGAGGGCTCGGGCATATCTCAAAATATGTGCTGATAAGAAACACCCACTGCATCAAGAGCTTTTTAGTGAAAAGGGCGACAGACTGAAGAGGGGGAAATCGTGGCTAGGTCGGGCAGAAGATGTTATTAGGCAAATATGCAGCCTAACCGACATCATACCTGGTGCAGAATGGATACCTGTGCCTCAGGCGTTTATTTGTACATTTTCCTGTATTGTCACACTCAACAGGCGATGTAGAGAAGAGAATCCTTTTGCTGTTAATGCAGAGGTCAACGCTCTCATCGGTGAAAATTCAGACGAAGCAGATGCAATAATCTATACAGACGGATCCGTTATACGCCAAAGAAGAAGCGCATGGGCATTTACAGCACGCTCAGCGGGCAGAACAGTCAAAGAAGCCAACGGCGCCTTCTCCATGACAACCAGCAGCATGACGATGGAGGTGATGGCAGTGACACAAGCGCTTGCCTGGCTTGAAACACAAAAATACACCCGCGTGTGTATACTCAGTGATTCAATGAGTATGATCCGGAGGGTTCAGGCAGGTTCAGTGCGAAGACAATGGCTTGAATCATTACAGAAGTCCACTGTCCGTGGAGTCACCTTTATTTTTTTTCCGGGACACGCAGGCGTCGATGGAAATGAAAGAGCTGACAGGTTGGCTGGATCCGCTATCACTACCGACGGTCAGCCTATGGATCATGCTGATATTATCAATGCCCTCAGAGAAATGGGAAGGATAGACGACTTTGGTGGCAGTGAATCCACATCACTCGCCAGAATGGCAGACTTGGGAATTAAGATCGGCACAGCAAAAAACGAGAAGCACACCAGCTACGCCAGAAGACTTGTTAATCAACATAGAACTGGTACTATTAGCCATCGGACGTTGGGGTTCATACTGAGGGGAGGATCTGAGCACCTATGGACATGTCCGGAGTGCAATGAGGATAACCCAACTAACTAACTAACTAACTAACTAACTAACTAACTTTAAAGTTTTCTTTAGAGCGGTGA
Source organism: Candidula unifasciata (assembly GCA_905116865.2). NCBI lineage: Eukaryota > Metazoa > Mollusca > Gastropoda > Stylommatophora > Geomitridae > Candidula > Candidula unifasciata. The sequence continues at coordinate 26,129 of CAJHNH020001491.1, read as the reverse complement.
CAGAGTTTTCTGTTGTAGTACCGTCGGGCTTAAGGCCGTCATCACAACTACTCTTACTAGCTCTGCCATCGTTCTCTTCCCCAGTTCGCGTTTGTGATCTGCCTGGCCTGGGGTCTCACCATCAGATCTTTGAGTTTCATTTTTGGCTTCCATGATGAGTTTCTTGGGATAGTAATGTGGTAGTTTCCCGTTGCTTTCCACATCCACATGGCTTTAGACTACGTCCTCAGCCTTCAGCAACCTTTTCGATTGCTAGGGCAAGTGAGTGCCCTGCTCTGTGATGCTCCTGCTAACAGCAGAGGGCAACTCAGAGGTGTCAACTTATCCCGGCGGATACTCGGTGCCCATAGCTGCGATGGCCACACCGAAGTGTGTTAACCGTCCTCTACCGTGTGGAGGTGCAGTTGGGGTTTTCCCTTCACTGAGTCTTGAGACCAGAATGGCATTTCCCAAAACTCTCCAGTACTTTCTGTTTGTATGTAAGACTTTTTCGAGGGGAGGGTGTGGACAGCCGGCGAAGCTACCACAAACTCTTATTGTTCTAAATAAATAGACATGGGGCGGATGTCCTAGAAAGGTGTCAACGCGCCATCGGATAGCTACGATTTTTTTTACTGTATAGAACATACACAGCAAATTAATTGACACCTTTCTAGGACATCCGCCCCATGTCTATTTTTTTAGAACATTAAGAGGTTGTGGTAGCTTCGCCGGCTGTCCACACCCTCCCCTCGAAAAACTCATACATACAAACAGAAGGTAACAATAATTAATCATGTTTGTTGAATTTGATCAAATATTTTTGTTTCTGGGTAAAACGATGGTGAAATGCTTTTACATTATACTTGAAAATTTAAGGCTGCCTCCTACTTTGGTTTGTATTTAAATAAATCCATACCTGTTTTTTAAATCTCAAATTAGGCAGATTTAAAATAATGTTTCGATTGCGCAACTAATTTGGAAAGGCAAGTTGACAGCTCTATAGAAAAATGTATTGATACATTAGCATGTTATCTCCCTTAGTCTTTGCTTTTGCTTCTTCAAAACCTCCAGTTACTTTATTGAAGTGTTGGCAGGCGCAGAGGTGGTGGGTTTGCGGGTGAGGTGCTATTTCTAACGCGCTGTATACATTGTTTTCTTAATTTCCTTAAGGCTGCCCTTGATGTCAATATTCCATATTTCACGTGGTCTTCACCAGAAAGAGACAATCACAATTTTGTTGGTCATGTTATGAAAAGAGGGAAACTAGAATATATTGCGACCAGTGGATAGATCTGTGAAAAGACAGAGAGGGGGAGACAGCGTGAGAAAATTCTAAACAGTTTTTTGTCATGGCATGGAGGGATGTCAACACATGAACTGATACACGCAGCTGCAGATCGCAGATTGTGGAGAGGCATGAGCGCCCACGCAAGTCTGCAAGGTCTTTAATGATGATGATGTGGTTTTCTGCTTGCTCTGTGCCCGCGGTATTTCTTCAGCGTGGCTCTGTGTGTGGAGGTTCGCACCAGGGCATTTTCATCAGAAAGCCTCAACTATGGCATCTGTTTTTTTGTTTTTTTTAACATATGACTGATTTCATACCTAGTCTTTGTCTAATTTCTTAACTTTGTCACTTTTTGTTATTCCGACAGCTGTTCTAAGATACCTCATCGCCATTCTTTTGATTTTGCACACAGTAATTTTTAGTAAAATTCCAAGTTTGACAGTGGCAGCTGCAATAATCGTCTGCTGTCCTTGGCTTGTTGTCTAGGGGGTGTAGTCTAATGGATGATATGACTGACAGTCTACGATGACATAGATGTTACGAGTCGACACCGTCTCCATGATACATGACTGTTTATTAACATTTAAACACTTACACAATATGTCCAGTCCATGTCATATTCAACAGCATTTGTGCAACACGTCGTTCAGACACCAATACATTGAATCCTGACGCATTCACACTCTGGAGTTCTCTGTCTTCAGTTCAACATCTCCACATGGATGACTCTGGTCATTTCATTGGGTTTCCCGCAACGGAGTTGGATGGACTTTACTTAAATGGATGTTGTAGTCTAGTAGTAATCTTGCAGAAATCAGTTTCACGTCCTCATTCCCACTGGATCAAACTCACGCCCTCTCGTTCTAACCCTCAACACATACTGTCTGATCAGACTGTGGTCTGAACTTATAAACAGTGTTGGTTCCACGTGGCGACAAGTGTTCCTACCCCCTTGGGTTCCACGTGGTAACATGTGGTCGTTCCTTCCCTTGAGAATCTCGTTTTCTCTGCGTAATAGGCTTCTCTCAGTTTTATGGTGCCCCTGGGCCATTTCCCCCAACCTTCTCAATCATGGTGAAAATATCCCCCATTACAGCAGCATAAGTTTGCCAAAATACAAATAGCACTAGTTAGATTTGGCTTGACAGACAAAAGTTTACTTCAAAAGTGGTGCTAGTTGTCATGTGACCTGGTTTTCTTTAAAACATGGTGTGTTTATTTCTCTAACATTTCTTATCCTGACCCGAAAATTGTCCTGAAATTGTCTTCCAACAAGCATGTCATATGAGTCAACTAATTGGGAGCTTCCTTGGAAGTAAGAGTGCATCTCCTTGAGCAGCAAGGACAAATCAGCTGCACACAAGCCAGTAACACAAGTACACGTGCTAAACTCAGGTCCTGACACAAAGCCAGAGCCCAAATGAATGAATAGCCAGAGCCCAAAATGAATGAACAACCAGGACTTTCTGCTTGAGCTCACATGCGGTGCATGAAGATAAAGAAGAAGAACAGTAAGCAGGTGATACAATATACAACTATCGTGGAACAGTCATCTGATGCAAGATGCCTTGTACAAATTAGAACCAAAATCACCATGGTAAAGGTTGCCTTCAGCAAGACGCAAAAGATACTCACCAAAAAGAAGATGTCAAATGCAGTTTAAAAGAGCAAAAAAAAAACAGTGCTTAAGAGCTGTGTAGAACCTGTGTTGTTATGTGCATGAGAGTCATGAGCAATGAGAAGACAAGCTGAAATCTATTTACTGCTGTAGAGATGTTTTTTCTGTGAAGAATGCAAAGAATGTATGTATGTATGTAAGATGTACCCCACCAGTATATCACACAAGCGATTTACATCCGGTGACACAAAAGGCCACCATGCAGATGAGGATCACCTGTGGAGAGGTCTCAGAAACCATGTTCAGCCGTAAGGCCATATTTCAGGCCCGGCTATAGTTAGGGCCCCCGGCAAAAGCCAGGGTGGGACTTCAAAAAAACTAAAAATTTAATCCCACAAGAGAATGATGAGATTAACACAACATCTTGCAAAGAATATCTGGGTTAATAGACAAACAAATGAACCAGACCTCCGTGAGACCTATGTAATTCGTAAACTGATTTGAATAATTAGATGCAAACAGTCTGTGTTTTTGTGTATGTTCTGAGAATGAATGGACTTGAGAACCTGGTAGCAACTGGCAAGACTGAGGGGGAGACAGCAAGAGGAAGGCAGAGAGATAAGCACCAGGCTGGCATAGCCACAAAGATGGGAGCAAGACAAGAACATTGACCTGATCTGTGATTTTGGTGATAGTGTGGATGTCGAAATATGACAGCCTATGCTTACCAACATGGCACATGTTGATCAATTCTATAAGGCTAAACTGACCTACTTCAGAGCCATACCTGTCATGTAAAATAATTATGTCTCTACTGGGGATCGAACCTTGACCATTGTCTTGGTAAGCAAGCACACCAATAACTAGGCTATTAAAATTTCTTAGCGTGACCAAATTATGAATAAAAAAAATAACACTTATTAATTGTGAAGAACACCTTTATTTTTACAGGGAGCTTTAGAATAAATTAAAAAAGATACACTTTGCATTTAAAAGCAATTTGTATGGACAATAAGCAAATGGAGGAGTAAAACATGAATAGGTAAAATTTAACTAAACTGTCATGATGACTTGTGCATAACAATATATCCTAAGAAAAATTATAAATACCTATATATATTTAAAGGCAAATAGTTTTCATACAATTATATTCTGCTTGCTTTTTATTAAATAAAAATACCTATTTAAAATAATGAGTTAAAACTATTTAAAATATTTTTAAAACATTTTTAAAAATCAAAATTTATATAAAATAAACAACACTAACAAACGGCTATCCTACGAATAACGGCAACATATTGTGGCAGCCAAAAACACACCCTGACAGGGCCTCAATCACATGTAAATTGCGGACTTTTTTCCGGCAAATATACTGTGGCAAAAGTATGATAAATTTTGGGCGATGATGTCGCAAAACACAACAGACCGCCAGGTTAAACTCGCCGCAGAGAGTTTTCCCCGTGCCGCTACTCGTGGCGCGGAGTGGGGTAGACTAGATGGCTGAGACTCACGAGCAGCAGCTAACGCATCGTCCAGCTTTCTCATTTAATTTGCTGGTGAGTCCTAACCATCTAGTTCATCCGCCCTCTGCACCCTGCGAAGCGGCACGGGGATACTCTGTGGTGAAAACTGCGTTACCAATGCGGCACCAATCATATTTAACAGAGTTTCAATGGCGCCACAGCCACAAAGTGCAGATTTTCAGGCACTATTTGCAACTTCTGTGCCACTATTTTTAGATATAAAGACTTCAACTATCGTTGATAGTCGATTTCATAATTTTTCCTTTTTTTCATTCCTCATTATTGTCGAGTTCAAGTTTTTGACTGTTTAAACCACACGACCTAATAAGGCCCTGTTAGGGTGTGTTTTTGACAGCCATAATATGTGGCCGCTATTCAGAGGATAGCCTAACAAACTTCCAAATATCACATTTAACAATAAAAGATCATGTCCAGGTACATAACTTGTAAACAAAACATCATGAGCACTGACAGAAAAACTTTAAAACATGGAAATATATCATACTTATTATATATCACAGTCAATATTCTAGCTGTAAAATTTGATTGCCACCTTTTATCACAGAGCAACTTTATCTAGGCATATATTATAAAATATATCATATTAATTTCTATGGCACAGAGTAAATAAGTTTGCCTTCCTAAGGGCAGAGTGGCTCTTTAGTGAGCATACCTAGTGGCAAACATTATTAATCAAATGAAATCAGCAGTAAACCCATGTTGGCAATAGTATGAAAAACGCAACAAAAGAGAGGTACCAGTGCCATCAGAATTGAAACTCTGAGTTGCGAATTGGAACAGAGCGCTTATGGAAATGTCTTGAGAGCTGTGATGTTGATTTCTGATTCAACAGTCGGTAAATTTTACGCTCATCTCCCCATCAGCACACCGCTACACACTAGCTCGCTTCTAACTGGATGACCTACTGACCAGTTTACTTCTGATAGGTCAGCCTCGAGTGATCCGACTGTCATACAATGTCACAAGGATATTCCACACCCCCGCTCATACCGCGTGTTGTATATTTCACCATGCCATAAGTTTTAACCCTTCTAAAACATTTAGATACTGGGTCTAACACACAACCCCCCCCCCCCCCTAGAGAGTGACAAAACCTATGTCACAGGTCGTCTCTTTCTCTGAAATAAAAACATAAATACCAGACAACAACAGACTGTATCACCAAAGAATATTGAAAATTTAGAGAAACAGCTAAAAATTATATTTTTCATTTTTGTCAACATTCTGTTTCACAAAAAAAAAGCTACCCCAAAAATTTTTAGTTTTTTTAAAGCAATAAGAATATAGAGCATTCTTTACAGAAGGCAAAAATCAGCCATCATCATTGACAATTTCACGGATTTCAGCATCTTTGGGCTCTGTTTTGTCAATGCATACTCCTGCAAAAAGAAAGTAAAACAAATACGTCCAAAATGTTGCTTGTAGTTATTTCTATTAAATCAATATCTTCATATCTGGCAAATTAAATTGAATGAACAATCTTATTTAAAAATACTTTTTGTATCATTTCTAATAACTCATTATCTAATATATTTTATAGACCAGATGTTGCAGCTATCTTAACTGTCTTAGGAACAAGCAGCGGAATTAGTAGAGAAAAAAAATTATTATGGCCTGGAGAGAATAAGGCACCTGGGTGTAACCAAAGGGTCTGGTCGGCTCACTACACTCAGAGGGAAAGACTGACATATAACCAGATCGGTACCATCAGTATTGAAACTCTGCACTGGCTGCTGAAGATGAGCACGGAGCACACATGGGAATGCCCCGAGTGCTGTGATGTCTTTCTGGACTCAACTCAAGTAATGGCAGAGAAGCCTGCAGGACAGAGGGTTATCCTAGATCCAGCTATAGGTGTCCTAGTGTGGATTCCTGGGACCCATTCTGGGAGGAAAAATAACACACAGCCCCCTAGGAAGTGTTTCTTCAAATGCAATTAATAAAGAAGCTTACTGAAATCAGACGTGTTAGGTGTAGCTGAAAACCACAATTCAATGTGTCATTTGTCCTTTTTTTTTTTATGGCAAACACAAAAGAAGAATAAGATCTATTTTTTTTATTTAAATATCCAGAAAGCATGAGTTCCTAACCCTTTGGCTCAGTACTATGGATGGATATCGCAACCCTTCACCTTGATTCCATGATAAATACCATAAATCTAGGATAAAAATGTGGCTTTTCTGCCTACCCCTGGGCGTGAGCCTGGACCACAAGGAGTTCGTCACCCGGTCGTCACGAAGTCAGTTTTAGCCAACTATGCTAGCGAGCCGGGCAGTAAGATCTATAAGTGGAGGTTAGATCACTAGTAGATAGTAGAAACACAGTATGCATTTAATGCAAATTAATTATTCAGTCAAACAAAAGGTCACTCAATCAATAAGGTGCTAAATGATTTCCAAAATCATGAAAATAACCAACTTACCAACAAAAGTAGGAAAGCGTGGTGTTCCACTTTTGCTAAGTTCTTGAAATTTATATGTGATAATACTGCCTATTTTTGGAGGTTTGTCCCGATCCTTGTTGGTCATACTGTGGTTTAAAAAAAAGAACTATTAATAGCTTATATCTCTCAAAATGTGACATCAACATTTTTCAAGTAGTATGATAAACAGGTTGTAAAGTCTTTAGTGGTACTAAGAAAGAAGTAGTCTGGCATTTTATTTATGTCATTATGTAGAATTCAAAGGTTCCCTTGTAGCTTACCACGTTTGTGTGTGTATGTGTGTCTGTGTGTGTAAGACACACCCCCTCCCCTATTCCTCTTCCCCCATGTATGAGGCAACTTCTATTTGTTTAGCCCAAAAAAGGAAATAAATATTGTAATCACGTTCCATGTTAACATGAGCGGGTCTTGCAAGTTTCACTTGCCATTGCCCCCCGTGTGGGTTCCGGGGCCCCATTGCGGGGAAAACAAAAATAGACCCACTGCCTTTCCAAAAGCATGTCGTAAGAGTCGACTAATTGGGGAGCTTCCTTTGAAGTCAGAGTGCATCTGCCGGAGAGGCAAGGAACCAACAGTCTGTATTCAAGAGAATGAGATCTGTAAAACTGATGCACACGCAACACTCAGGTTCTGGAGCAGGACTGCAGTTCAGTAGTGGACGAACATCCAGAACCTTCCGCCAGAGTTTACAGCTGGTGAACGCGAAGAAGAAGAAGACTTGCCATTGCCACAGGCTGTGATTTCCATGCCTCTTTCTATCACAGTATAACACTATGATCCCATACCTCCTTATAGCACAGTATAACACTAACACTATGATCCCATGCCTCTTTATAGCACAGTATAACACTCATCCCATGCCTCCTTATAGCATAGTATAACACTATGATCACATGCCTCCTTATAGCACAGTATAACACTATCATCCCATGCCTCTTTAAAGCACAGTATAACACATTTTAAACTTCAAACATTTGGAAAAACATATCGCCTTAATACAAAGAAAAATATGGTATTTATGTTTTCAATTACCCAATTCTGAGATAATTTTGGGAGTAAATAAATCAACTGTGACAAACACTGATACTTACCCAGAGCCGACAGAAAATTCTTTACCATAAGCCATTCGACACCGGAGTGAACCACAGCGGAACAGGTTTGAGCCTTTGCCTTTCTCATGACCAATGACAATTGCCTGTATAGAGAAAAGTTAAATGAAAAGTGACACATTTATCCCAGAAAGGGGAAGAACAAGGATCCTTTTCCATGCCTTTATGCGTACTGGGCATGTAGTGTGAGACCTATATTTCATAGACCAGTGTTTCCCAAACTTTTCTTAGTAGCGGCGCCTTTTTTCAATTAACATTTTTCCACGGCGCCCTAACCTAAATAAAAGTATGACTATTGGTATGTAAGAGATTAAAAAAACTCATGTATCTTTGAGTATTTCACAGCGCCCCTGTGAAGAGGTCCTGGCTCCCCGGGGGCATCGCAGCGCAGTTTGGGAATCACTGTTATAGACCAATTGGTACTCAGTAGGTGATTTATTCAATACCACACCAGCCGCCCTGACTTCCTTTAACTTCACCTAGTAGCCATTTAAGGGCCTGTACAGTTGAGGGTAACACTTTCAATCAGACAGGTGCTGTCTCCACAATTAAGGTTGGCTGTCCCTTGTCCTGGTTGTACATTCTCTCAGACTGCTTCCCATCCATCTCTTGATGTTGTCCTCCCACTTGTATCATTGTCCACCTCTTGCTCTCTTGTTTTTGACCTTTCCCTCCAGTTTGGTTTTTAAAAGCACACTTCCAAAGACTAAGTTCGATTTTCTAGTTGCTTGTTCATTATCCAAGTATCTGCACCATATAGCAGGATTAAGTATGCATAACATTTGATGATTCTCATTTTTTGAGTATGTTGTTCATCTTTCTAACTGTCAGTAATATGTGCATCTTATTGAAGATAGTTTTAGCAATTCCTACTCTCTTTTTTTATTTCTGTTTCATTTCTTCTATATTCTGTTACTACGTGTCCTCGATAGGAGAAACTTGTTATTTGCTCTAGCAGCTTTCCATTTACTGTGATGTTCACTGTTGGCCGCTCTTTTCCACTGTTAATTGCATAGTTTTTGTTTTTCGAATGTTAATGTCTAAACCATACTCTACACTCCGCTTGTTGACTTGATCCATTGGTTTTTGTAACTCCTGCTCACTTTCTGCTAATAGCACAGTGTCATTAGTGTATCTCAGATTGTTTATTGTTCTTCCATTAATATTCAGTCCAGGCAATTCCTCAACTTGTTTAAAAAAAATTTTCTTTATATAAATTGAAAAGGCTCGAGGATAACACACATCCCTGACATACTCCTCTTTTTATCTCTATCTGTGGTGAGGTGATGATGTTGAGTCTAACAGTTGCTATTTGTTCTCAGTAAAGGTTACTAGTAATTCTGATATCCTTTCCATCTAATCCTATATTTTGTAGGCATGCAATAAGCTTGTCATGTTGCACCCTGTCAAAGGCCTTCTTGTAATCTATGAAACATGCATAAATACTTTTTATGGACTTCTATATATTTTTCAGTCAGCATCTTTAGACAAATTATGGCTTCCCTAGTGCCACTATTTTGCAGAAATCCAAACTGTTTCTTATGCACTTCGTTATTTATTTTATTTTGAATTCTCTCTTGTATAATCCTGAGAAGTTAGTTAAGTAGTTAGTTGGGTTATCATTATTGAAATCTAGACATTTCCATAGGTGCTCAGATCCTCCCCTCAGTATATTTCTGAGAAGTATTTTAGTTTTATGGCACATCAAACTAAATGTTCTGTATTCTTCACATTCAATGGTTTTTGACCTTTTTGGCAGTGTGATGAAAACATAAGTTTTCGGATCCCTTGGAATGTAGCCAGTATTATAAATATCTCTACAAATTTCAGTGATGCTATTAACACCAAAGCTGGATAATGATTCATAATTTCCACTGTTATTTTGTCAGGATCTGCAGCTTTTCCATGTTTCATATTTTTAATAACTTTCTCCACTTCAGCTTTTCAAATGATTGGTCCATCATGAAGATTAAACAGTCTGGTTTGATGCCTCTGTTCCCCCGTGTGGGTTCCGGGGCCCTATTGTGGGGAAAACAAGAATAGACCCACTGCCTCCCCAAAAGCATGTCGTAAGAGTCGACTAACTGGGGAGCTTCCTTTGAAGTCGGAGTGCATCTGCCTGAGAGGCAAGGAACCAGCAGTCTGCATTCAATTGAATCAGATCTGTAAAACTGATGCACACGCAACACTCAGGTTCTGAAACAGGACTGCAGTCCAGAAGTGGACGAACAACCAGAACTTTACACCAGAGTTTACAGCTGGTGAACGTGAAGAAGAAGAAGAAGAAGATGCCTCTGTTTCCGAAAAATAAGTCCTCCGTGTATTCAGTCCACCTTGTGATTATATCATTCTTATCAACTAAAACACTTTCAAGAGAATTGTGATCAAACAACATGATGATGTTGTACTCAGTGTGATCTCTGGGTAATATAATGATTTATTGATGATTATCTTATAATTCCTTTGGAAGACTGATATAATAAGTTTGATGCAATAGTATTCACAAAGAAAATGCAATATATTGGGCATAGCTTGAGGGGAAACGGTAAAAAAAAAATCCCTATACAGGCACTGAACTAGGAAACAAATGGATTGAGGATATGCAGAAACTCCAGAGAAACACTAAGACAAATGTTGAGAAAGGCTAAAGGTGCTGGTATGGATTCTATCCATGTTATTGAAAAGACTGCACATAATGCACATAATAATAGAGAATGGAAAACCAGTGAGCCCTAGGTGACATATAACTGTTCAACAGAATGATAATGATGAACAGCAGTCATGTTATTTGAGCCTGAAGGCTTGACCACTACAAAAATCTCATCCCTGATGGCAAGCCAAGAAGTCAATCCCAGAAACGTTGTTCCGCCTCCTAAGAAGATTTTTAAGAGCACCCATTACAGAGACACAAAGTAGCCTACCTGCAGTCCTCAAAGCGGTAAGGGTATGATGTGGTGAATAGTTTTTTTTTTAACAAACATCTTGATTGAACTCTTAAGAATCCTAAGTTGGAGAACCACCAAAGATATGTAATGATGAAAGTTAAATACATTTGAAAATGAGATTAATTCAACAAGAGTGAGGAGATGAGAAATATCTGGACAAATACCTGAATCGACTGCAATAAGGCAAAGAAGGTGGAGATATATACGCACACTCTGAGCTGAAATGAGCAAGGAATTACAAAACAGGCACTGAAATGCGAAACAAACGGTCTGGGGGAGAAAAAGAGGAAACATTAAAAAAAACATTATTGTGAGAGCCAAAAAAAACATGCTGGGCTGAACTCCATGTCAGAAATCGAGAAAGCTGCATGCATTAGAGTGGAGTGGAGGAATTGATAGCGAGCTTAATGTGATGTCTAATGGCACACAAAAGATGATGATGTTGAGAATCCTAAATTGGTGCCTACCTCTGCGTCATAAAACTTCTTTATTTTTAACAATGTAGTGGACCTGGTGCGCTCATATAAAGACTTTGGTTTACGAATCATCAGTCCCTCACCTCCCAAGTTCAGAATTCTAGTCAACTTCTCATCCAAGTGAGACTGACTTTTGCATTTTGTGTGCTCCACAAACACCGCATACTCTGGTCTGGAACAAAAATGTTGATTACTACAAATAAAAGTTTTCACACTTTTGAAAGATTTAAGAGTTAAAAATAATTACTAAAACAAATAAAAACAGAGACAAATATTTTGGCCACATAAAAATACATTATTACTCTTTTAAAAATCATACTGGAGGGAAAGTCAAAGTCAAAAGAACAAGTTGTAAACAGTGACACAAGTGGGAGGACAATGTTAAGAGATGGATGAACAGCAGTTTGAAAGAGTACTCTATCAAATCAAGAGACATAGCATGTTTGACATACATTGCAGCCAATGTTCATTGACTGAATATAAAACATTTTCTTCACAATAGTATATTTTCTAAAAAAAAATGGAAAGTGTCATAATCTTAACATTTGTGATTGTAAATTATATTTAGGGAGTTGAGTTGACTAAATAACCAACATCCCAGTACTCAGGGTATTCCCATAAGTGCACTGTCCCCATCTCAAGCAGCCAACGCAGAGTTTCAATATCAATTGTGCCAGTAGCGGTCTGATTATATGTCTGTCTTGCCTTTCCTCTGAGCCTTGGGTATTGGCCAGATCCCCTGCTGTATCACTCTCACCAGACTGATGATTAATTTGCTTTTGCAAATTCTGCACGTGCTCCCATAAGGCCTTATCCATGTCTGCCTTATCATGCATCAATTTTTCACCAAGTTGTGTAAAGCCAGCCAGTCTGTCCATATATTCATTTTTTAACACATTGGCATCCCCAGAGAATCGATCCAGACACTGCTCTTCATCTGTGACCTCCAGTACTCATTATATACACCAAGTTGTGTAGAGCCAGCCAGTCTGTCGATCTGTTCATTTCATTCAATCCCGGAGAATTGATCTAGATACTGCTCTTCATCCGTGACCTCCATTACTCATTATATACTAGGGCTGTACCGAATATTCACTTCGTATTCGCTTCGGGGCCGAATAGTGAACCTATTGACTATTCGGTATTCGAATAGTTGCGGTCGAGCCGAATACAATTAGTAGTTACCCTACACCCGCTTCTGCATACATGGCCCTAATGCTGACAACAGGGAACGATTAGTTTTGTTGAAAGCTAATGCAGCTTTCATGCATTAACTAAGCTGTCAGTGACAGTTTCCAAGTTTGGTTACTTGTTATAATACTAAGGATTTTTTCATTCCTAGTTATTAATTACCTCAGACTAACTGAAGGATGCAAAACATAAAATGTTTTTAAATGTTTACTGTTTTGTATGAATACTAACTAGACATGGAAAGAATGTAGACTCCAACCATATCCAAGTCGATAATATGAAAATGAAACGAACGAAAACATAAAAGTACTTGGGTGCAAACTTCAACTGCTCCAACATGCTGAGAGAAGAAATCAATCTATAATACAATCTAGAAATAAAGTATACTATGCCCTTCAACATGTGCTAAAGTCGAAGTGTCTGTTTCGCAACACCAAGATCAAAATATTTAAAACGTTAATAAGACCAGTCGTTTTATATGGATCTGAAACTTGAAGCAGAAATAAAAGTGAAGAGGTCTTATTACAGGCTATCAAAAACAGTTTTACGACAAATCTTTGGACTCATCAAAGATGCTAACAGTGGGGAATGGATAGTGAGAAGCAACAACGTAACACATAATCTGTTTAAATCACCACTGATCACTGGCATCATGAGAGCTAAAAGACTAAAATGGTTGGGGCATATTGAAAAAATGTCAGATGACATAGAAGTAAAAACTTTATACACAAGAGAGATGAATGGTCATAGACCACGAGGCAGACAAAAAAAAAGTTCGAGAGATAATGTCCAGCCAGACCTGCAAACAACTGGTGTCACAAATTGTGAAGAGAAGGCCAGCCAGAGACATATATGTAGCAGTAAACCTCAAGAGCTCAGAAAGCTAAAGAAGAAGATGACTATTCTGTGCTACTTTTTATGAAGTAAACATTCAGCGTACATTTGACATTATGAATGTGTGTTGTGTATTTTTTTTTTTTTAAAGATATATTTTATACACTATTCATATTTGTATTCGTATTCGGCTGAATAGTTTGTCCCGTTATTCGTATTCGGTACAACTCTATTATATACATATATTAACGTATGCAAGCCCTCACCCAAGTCATTGTATCCTTTGCTATCGCAACTTAACTCATGTTGTCCCCATCTTTTTAACTTCAATATTTACTCTGTTAGACTTTTCCATGGTTGGCTGGTTTTTATGGTAGGCTGTTATTTATTATGGAATGAAGTAGCCACCTGAACCCTCATAGGCCTCTTACAACATGCCTGGTTAGGTACAGTGTTACTATTCTTTGCTTCCCATGTGGGCAACAAAGAACATTGCTTTCCATGGGATTGGGGTTTTCCATGATGAAGTGGTCACCACATTTACCCCCTGCTCTGTAAGTCGTAGATTCATGTCATGGCTGTGTCACTCGGTTCATGAGTGCAACTTTTACGGTGACCCCTAGGGATTATCACTGGAACTATGGTGTTTGTGCTTTGTGTGACACTCTCGGCATACGGCTAACTGTTTCTGCAGAGATATAAAGCCAAATGGGATAAAGCCCAATGCAGTGAAGTCAATTCTTTTGACTTTAACCTATAACGTTAACCTTAAAGCCCATGTTGGCCACAGTAATACACAGACAAAGCAAGAATATTCATATATTTAACTCTTTCAGTCAGTAAAAGAGGATTTTGCAAGAGTTGCCAAAGTGAAGAAATAGCCATGAAAAATGCAAATGCATTACTAAATAGCAATATACATGGTGGCAGTAGCCACGAGGAAGCCTGATTTCTTTGTTATGCTCTGGTCAATGTAAAAAAAATAAGAAAGCATGTTATGCTTTGAAGGAAAATCAGTTGGTGGAGCATTCATACACCAGACATTGCATGAGACTGAAAGAGTTAGCATAAGGGTATATGTCTATAAAGCTACACTCTGATGATATCCAAGTATGCCTTAACAAGAACTCGTAAGGTAATAAATAACATCTTACAGGTGTTCTTCAAAGTATTCTTTGATTATATTCATACGTTCTTCAAATGGTGTTTTGCCCATGTCAGGAGAATCAAATACCTGAATCACAGAGCAAAAAAAAAAATGAAAATTATAAATAAATATATATACAAAGGGCAGACACAAATTATATGTACAGTTGCATACAAATCATGTCTAAATTTGAATACACATGCCTGGATGTTAGTAACTGACAAGAATGTTTCTAGACTTCCTGTTCCCTAGATATGATAATATCTTGACACCTAAAGAAAATAAGAGATACATCCATCAATCAGCATGTTCTTTACAGAACGTCGCTCTCTTCACGGCATGCCTGAAAGTATCCCTCTCCCTAGCCAGCTCTCCAGCCCTGTGTGCTTTATATGCCAATGCATCTTCAACGTCTTGTATCCATTTTCACGAAGGTCGACCGCTGCCTCGCTTTCCACAAACTGCATCCTCCATCATTGTCTTTTCCAAGCCACCATGAGTTTGATGTGGCCAAAATACTTCACCTTACGGGATAGGATGCTGTCTATTAGTCAGTTCTCCTTGATTTTAAACTCACATAGAATGTCTATGCTTTTCCTTTTCTTGAGCTATACTGAGAATTATTCTGTAACATTTTAATTGAAAAGCTCCTATCTTTTCCTTCTATGATTTAGTGAGAGTCCAGGACTCAAGATTTTTCCTTCAACTAATTTACAGCTATTTTGCCATAGGTTCTTCATGCTGTTTAATATCAGTGATGTTAATACGTCTTCGTCTGACTTCTTTCTAGCAGTCTCCACTGTTATTCACTATACAGCCAAAGTATTCAAAATCTGTGACATTTTCCATTTCTTTATTTTTTGATTGCGATATGTTGTTGGTGTGCTGCATTTACTGGGGTTATGATTTTTGTTGTTTAATTTTTAAATTCTGAAAAAAAAAGATTCACTTTTTCGCTGTGCTTTTTGACGGCCAGAATTAGATTTATTTAAACCTTGTACACTGTTGGAAAAGAGAACAATTTTTAGTGACTCAAAGCTCTCACATGCGGCATCGCTAATTGCATTTCTCATAACATTTTCAGCATCTTTGTTAAAAAGTAATCGAGAAAGAATGCAGCCCTGTCTCACTCCTTTCTGCACTTTAAACTACTATGTTTCACCAGCTACTCTGACTGCTGCTTTTTGTTCATGGTAAAGAGATTCCATTAAGTGCACCAGATGTTTTGAAAATCCCATGCCTCTCATTACACACCACAGTTTATGGTGGTGCACAGTAAAATGCCTTGCTGTAGTCTATGAAACAGGTATGAAAATCTATCTTGTATTCTTTACACTACTCTAGAATGATCCTCAAATTGAAAATATGGTCTCTTGTTCCTCTGCCCCTTCTAAAACCCGCTTGAGCATCTTGTAATTCATATTCCAATGTATTCTTGATTCTCCTCAAGATGATCTGCAGAAGGATTTTGCTGGCATGACTAATTAGAGCTATATTACGATAATTGTTACATAATTTGAGATTTCTTTTGGCGGGTGGGTGGGGGAGGGGAGTATGAACTGATCTTTTTCACACTTTAGGCCAGTCAGCACTGTTCCACACACAGTAAATGGTATAAGACATACAAAATGTTACAAATAAAAATAAAATAAAAAAATAAAAATATAAACATGTTTTACACAGATCTTTTACTGTATTATTCATTGACGAAGCCTTTTATTAGGATATGCTAACGCTTTGGTTTATATCTTTAACTTATAGAAGACGAAGTCAAAGCAGTAAAAAATATTTTAAGAGGTAGTATGTGAATTAGAATGTACTATTAATTTTTTGCTGCTCTGACAAATTAAAACCTATGAAATATTAATTATAATTACAATTATGGTAGTTATTTGTATCTAAATTATACTGTTTTCAACTTTCTAGGTTCTAACTTGGATACAGTGACCATACAAACAACAATTTATAGCATATAAAGCTTTCTAATTATTAACACGGTGAGCTAAGGAACGTCAGTCAGATTAATATACTGTTTTTTCCCCGGTTGGGTTCCGGGGCCCTATTATAGGGAAAACAAGAATAGACCCACTGCCTCCCCAAAAGCATGTCATAAGAGTCGACTAACTGGGGAGCTTCCTTTGAAGTCGGAGTGCATCTGCCTGAGAGGCAAGGAACCAGCAGTCTGCATTTAATTAAATCAGATCTGTAAAACTGATACACATGCAACAGGTTCTGGAGCAGGACTGCAGTCCAGAAGTGGACGAACAACAAGAACTTTACGCCAGAGTGTACAGCTGGTGAACGCGAAGAAGAAGAAGAATATTCTGTTTTATAATCGTAAGTTCAAGTCCTCCGAGACTAAATTGGTTTTTAGAAAATATTCTGGGTCTCTAAGGCAATCAGCACGACACTGGTCACATCAACCGTTGTATGGCAGTTGGTCTATAAATATGGGACTCACACAAAATATATATTACCCATGTGTACCTAACATTTACAGGATGTTGCAGAACCAATCACAGCAGTCCCTGGCTGTTGCATGGTTTTTCTAGGCAAATTTACATCCAGTAGTTTGCCATTGCCTTCTGGACGGTCAGCTTTCTTGATGCCACTGTCAAAACCAACGCACGGTGCATAGCCCGCAGCTGGGATCGAACCCGGCATCCCGGCATTATGAAGCGTTCGCATCGATTAGCCACAGAGCCGACTACCAAACATATACTAATGACAAAACTTTAAAGCATAGAAAAGAATCTTTTATTTATTTATTTCTCTTATTTATTTATTTATACTTTACAATCTTCAACAGCTCTGCAAAGAAAGACTATGCTATATGGGATAGCATGCACTGCAATAAAGATAATCCTTAAACGTGTATGTAAACAATGGTGTGTCATCTTTATAATGAAGGTTGGTTACAGTGCAACCACTGCAGATATTAAATGCTTTTTGTATTTGTGGTTTACAGCTAGGCTGCAACATTTGCTTCTTTCAGCTTAGCATATCTGATTTCAGCAAACCCCTAATTAGTCATTTTTTATGACATGCTAATTGGGGTGAGTATTGAAAGTATGAAATGACACTACAATAAACAATGCATGCATTTCTCAGTCCTGGAAAAATTTGAGTCAGCAACAATAATAGCAAAGGGACTTCTTATTTTTTTTTTTCAAGTATCCAGAAGCCCTTAGGCTTGGTATTATGGATATCGCAACCCTTAGGCCTTGATTCCATTATAAATACTGTAAATCTGGGAGAAATGTGGCTTTTCTGCCTACCCCCGGGCGTGAACCTGGACCACAAGGAGTTCGCCACCCGGTCACAGCGCAATCCAGTTTAGCCAACTACGCCAGCGAGCCGGGCAAAGGACTTCTTATAAGAAATAACTGTACAGTTGAATGAGAAATTCACTAAGAAGAATACTTTAAGGTGAATCTAAACAAAAACTGGTTAATAAACATATTCTGTTTATAATGCAGTCTCTTACATGATATTTGATATCCTTCCAGCGTGGACATTCAGCTGTTTTTACAATACTGACAGTTGACTGAAACTCCCCTCTTCCCCCAAACAATTCACCATCCAGGGTGATGTCTTTTGGCAGATCCTGAAAAGAAAGCACATCAAGAAATGATTTTGACATGTATTAAAATAGGTTTAAAAACATGACCAACTTCACTGTGCAGGGTTTGATCTCATACAGCTCGATCTCTCTCTGCAGAACAGCTGTTTGCCTACTGACAACATCGCATAAAGCACAAAAATCTGCAGTTCCAGCAACAACCCCTTAGGGATCTACCTATGAACCAAAGAACATAATCTAAAACCGAACTCATAACCTTCAGAATTTATGACAAATAGCTTAACCATTTCAGCTGGAGATCTCAATGTCTTAGGCTGATTTTAGGAGTCTATCATTTATTGAATATCAACAGATTTGTGTTAATTTATTTCCTAGTCATTGAAATGCACAAATTCTAAATTTACCGAAAACTCTTTTGCAAGGGTGAATAATCATATCTCTGGCTGGCGTTATTTTCCTGTCTCAACTTCAAGTGTCTATTCATTAATGGCAAACCAACAGGACAAATCCTGTTCAACCTTTAAAGTAGTTTTAAATGGAGCATCTGAAACTGCAGAAAATACTTTCTGGTGTTTTACCATAAAGAAGATCACACTTTACAAGTCTGAATATGTTATAATATACCAAAATCAAGAATGTTAGCAAAGCATTATACACGCTCAACTATGTTTAATTTACATAAAAACATCAATGTTTTACCTTAGTAAACCATGCTGGAGCATAGAAGGCATTTCCAAGTCTGGAGTAAAAGCATCTGTAACAGAGAGAATATGAATGTGTACACATATTATTCATCATCAGTAAGGGGTGGTCATGACCCTGCATTAGAGGACTAGGTATGTGTATAGAAGGGACAATGAACTACATTATAGGGAACTAAGTCATTGTACAGAATGGGTAATCCTCTACACTAAAGAGGATTAAGTCATTGTACAGAAGGATTGATATGCTACATTATAGAGAATTAACTCACTGTACTAAAGGGATAATACTCTACACTTTAGTGAACTAAGTCATTGTGCTGAAGGGATAAAACTCTACATTATAGAGAACAAAATCACTGTATGGAAGGGAAAATACTCTACATTAGAGAGAACTAAATCACTGTATGGAAGGGAAAATACTCTACATTATAGAGAACTGAATCACTGTCATCATCATTATCATCACCCTTTATGTGCCGTTAGACGTCACATATGGCTCATATTCCATTCCTCCACTCCGCTCTATTGCGTGTACTCTCTCAGTTTCTGACATAGAGTTCAGCCCAGCATTTTTAGCCTCTTGTAATTATGTTTTTCTTACTGTTTCCCTTGGACTTCCTGTTTTTCTAAGACTGTTTCCCATTTTAGTGCCTGTCGTGTAATTCTTTTCTCATTTTGTCTCAGAATGTGCCTAGTTTATCGCCACCTTCTTTGTCTTATTGCAGTCGATGCAGATATTTGTCCAGACATTGCTCTTATCTTCTCACTCTTTTTGAGTTTATCCTATTTTGTGTTTAAAATTTTCCTCAGACATTTATTTTCACATGCATTCAGTTTTCATTCCATATCTTTGTTGTTTCTCCAACTTTCGCTGGCACATGTTACAATTGAAATAATGTTAGAACTGAAATAATGTTCGAACTGAAGATTCGTAGTTAAAGCTGTACAACTTGGACCTCAATATTTTGTTAACGCTTTTAAAGACTGTTGTTGCTTTGTCAGTGTTTATCATAATTTTCTTCACTGTGTCTCTTTGAGAGTGAAAATTGCTACCCAAATAGGTGAAATAGTCTGTTGCTTTTATTGGTTTGTTCTCTAGCAATGGCATCTACGTGATCCATTGTTGGTATCTTTAATATATTTGTTTTCTCCTAACTGTTTTGTGGTCTTATTTTTTATTCTGTACAAATCCTTTTTTTTTTCTTTACATGGCTTTGTTATTTTTACTAAACAGAACAATATCATCTACAAAAATCGAGATCTTCTAGTTGTCTATTCTCTACCCAATCAATGCCAGTACTGCCTTTGCAACATATCCCCATTACCAAATCAATGGTTACTCCAAAGAACAGTTTCCACCAAAAGTCACTTAGACTATTTTCAGTGTGCACCGCACATTCTGAACTATCATATAAATGTCTAATAACACGTATTAGTTTGGCTGGTATGCCATAGCATCCCTAAATTCCCCATAGTGAAATTCTTTGCAAGATGAGAAACGCCTTCTTGAAATTAAAAAACTTCAGGATGAAAGGTTGTTGCTTCTCAATGTTTTCTTCTAGAATAAGACTCAGGGTAATTATTTGATTCAGATAACTTCTTCCATTTTGAAAACCAGCTTATCGTTCTCTCATGATTGAATCAACTGCATCTTTAATTCTATTGAGGATTACTTTGCAAAAGGTTTTTGACAAATCTTTTAGAAGATTCAGATGATTATGTCGATTTGGAACTCATGAACATCCAAGTCTGCATGCACATGATGATGATATTTAATACAAATGCAGAAAAACAATATCTGCTTTTGCTAATTGCTCTTTGGGTTTAGATTGTGTTCATCAGTCTTGAACATAGAAGAATCAAGTAAATTAGAAACGTTCACACATGAATTTGTCCTCATCTGGATAAGCTCACTTACCGTCCATTCCAATATGCTCGGACTCCATCCAGCTTCTCACTTATCCACCAACCAACAGGGTCATGAGATCTGAAATAATTCAACAGTGAGAAACAATAACAGCCACAGACACTATAGTGAATGTCTGTTTTTAACAGTAAAGTCAAACTCAACATATAAATTTGAAAATATAAGAGCTCATTTTGAATACATATCTAAGACAGAACAAAATTACAAGTACATATTAAGGCTGAAATACATCAGTAACTCTTTTCTCTTGTTTACAATGGTAACTCTGTATGTATTAAGTAACCTAATGTCTGTGAATGAATGAAGAGGAGCAGCTGGCCGAACTGTTAGAATGCTGGGGTCTCAAGTGGGAGATCCAGGTTCAAATCCTCGGTAAGGCTGAAGTTTTTTTCTGTGGGGGGCAAAATAAAATCGTCACCTCCACAGTTGTAGCGACAGCACAAGCCATGTGGTCGTAAATCCTCGGGTTTAAAGACCCCCCCACCCCCCACCTACACCGCAATAGTGGTAAAATAAAGGCAGTAACTGGCAGAATGAATGAATAAATAATGAATGAATGAACGAACGAAAAAACAGACATCAATGCCTTTGGGACCATACTATATGTATTTTTTCACTCCTTTAAGAGCCAAAGAAAAATTTCTGTATGGTGTCAGTGACAGCCTAATTCAAAGCTCACATGTGTTCCTCTCAGCATGTTAAGTATCGTCCAGATATCTTAGGCTCATTTCCTATCAAATCAGCCCCCTAGATAGGGATGCTCTGTTGTTTAACTTCTCTGTTCACTTAATCCCATAAAGCTTTCACCATGTCCACTTTGACATCAAGTAAGCTGCAGTCCAGAGCCGGTTCAGCATAGCATTTCAATAACCAGCCTATAGTGACTAGCTGTATAAGCTCAGTACTGACCCAGTTTACTGACCAATGAACCTACTGAAGTGATGCTTGCCACTCTGCATGGAGTATGCCTTTCTCAGTGATAAAGGTCATCATGTCACACATTTGTACATATATATTTATTTAGACCCTGGGGAATGTATTCCATTTGGTGCTTCATTCCACTAGTGTTTACTGACCAATGAACCTACTCGTTTATTTGGATTGTTGCTACTGTTGTCCTCTTTGCTTCCTCTTTTACCACTTCAGGTGCTGAGGAAGATATAAGGTTCTGCTTTTTGATCTTCTGTCCGCCTCGACCTAAACACATTGTGCTGTTAAAGAGTTTCTCTCATGTTATCTTTCTATACGATTCTTGGTCTACCTTGTGCTCTATGTCCTTCTCCTCTTTTGGTGTTTGCCTTGTATGTTATGGCATCACAAGGCATTCTCTCTTAGAACTGGTTCTGTGCCAAATTTCTCACTTATGACCTCATTTCTGATTTGACCTCTTCTGATCATTCCTGCAGCCCTTCTCAGACATCTCATTTCCATGTTTCTCTTACAGTTAGTTGTGAGTGACCATGTCTGGCTCTTGTAGCACAGGGTGGGAATGAATATGCTCTGCATAAGATGCTTCTTTGTGCTGATTAGGATAGTTTATGCTGTAAGAGGGGGGATAGCTGTCCCAATACTTGGCCCGCTTTTTAATTTCTTCATCTAATTTACCATCTTCGGTGAATGTTTTTCCCAGCTATTTAAACTCAAATGCCTGTTTAACTCTTTGAGCCCCAAGGAACGCATCATACGTTCATAGGTTCCTACCTAGAAGCCCAATGAACGCATTATGCGCCGATTTTATGACTGTATTTACTACCCCCTGGGCCTGTGATGCTAAACCCCTTGGGACTCAAAGAGTTAATGTCTTTTCTCTCTACTGCTATATTTAGTTTCTGCTTCTTTCTTCCTGTTGACATCACTTCTGTCTTTTCAGTTTTCATTGTTATATTATTACTTTTACATTCTTCATTTATAGATGTTAAATGCTGTTGCAATTTCATGGCTGCATCTGCTATAAAGTCCTGATCATCAACAAAGAGTAATTTGTTGATCTAATATTTTCGTTCTTGGGCTTGCCATTGTTGCATATAATGTCAATGTAGGTGATCAAAAACTCTTATCTAACACATAAATCTTCAATCCAAACTACTGCAATCTATTTATTGATAATTATTCATATAACTGTCCAAATAATATAAACTGTTTCAGATCTTAAAAAAGCAAAAAAATTTACAATCAGCGGACAGAAACAACTAAAGGCTTACTTTTCTTCAAATTTATGGGCTAACAACAAGCTGATCTGAATGTGTGCCTTGACTCCTATTTTCTTGGGAACTGCATTCTTTACAATACGAACTTTCTCAAATTCTGCTCCTAAATACTCTTTCAAATGCTTGCAAGTTCTTTCATTGATTGGCGATCTCTGGATCAGAAAACCTTTACAGCTGTAATTGATGATGAGAAAATAATTGAAAAAGAAGTACTTAAAAAGTAAACTGTTTTAAGAATAAAAGTAAAATACATAATTATTTATTCATTATAAACTAATTAGTTTATTTTTATAAATGCTTCTTTTGAAGGCAGTAGGTCTTTTCTTTTTTCTCCCACATTCTAGCCCTGAAACCCACAAGGGGTTCATTAATTACTTGAATTCTGGACAAATATGTAGAATTGTTCAATAAGTCACTGGGTTCAAATTTTTTTAAAGAGATAAACAGGATGACCAAAATTGTTTGGATAAACTCTATAAATAATCTATACTGTAAACATAAGCAACTAAATCCAGGTGACACCTTGGTTCAAGACTTCAAACTTCAACTACTCATATTTAAGCATACAGCTCCATGAAGCCATAAAAGCAACATTTCTGACTGTCCAACACCCCTTGATAGTTGCTTTACTAACAATAGTGACGGGACCTGAAGAAGCCTAGTTATTGCTATTGGCTGTGTCTGCACCTGCAAACCTTAGACCGTACAAGGTCAGGACATGAATATAAATATATATATATTTGGGGTGGGGGGCTTTTGAACCAAATGGCTTTCATAATTTCTCTAGTCAAAGTTGAATTTTGAAGGTAGAATCAAGAATCGATGCCACAGCACTCAGGACACCCCCATTCCCCATAAGCGCTCTGTCCCCATCTTCAGCAGCAAGTGAAGAGTTCCAATTCCATTGGTACCAGTAACTGTCTGACTATATTCGTCTCGCCCTTCCTTTGAATGTTGAGCGTCGGCCAGATCCTCTGGTAACTCCCTGCAGCGCCATTCTCCTCAGATCAAAATGAACTATTTAGGCCTCCGCACTGTTCACTTGCTCCCAAAGGGCCCTCACAAAATCTAGCTTGTCATACATCAGTTCATCACCAAGTGGTGCAGAACCAGCCAGTCTACCTGCCTGTTCATTTCCCAACACACTGACATATCCTGGAGAAAATATCCAAAGGATGCTAACTATCCAGGACCTCTGAAGTAATGCTTGCCACTCTGCAAGCAACATGCCTGTCTCCACCTTTCTCAACATGCTCCGTGAGTCAGTTACAATTCCCAGTCTCATTGTTAGAGGTCATCATGTCACACATTTATACACATATATTTATTTAGACCCTGGGGAAGGTGTTCCATTTGGTGCTTCATTTCACTTATGTTTGTTGATTACTCCATTTCTGTTTTTTTTTAAGAAAACTTTCAAAATGGAGACAAATATATTCTTTTATTTTTGTGTGGGTGGGGGCTGATTCTAATAATGTCCTGACACAGGGATTAATGAGAGGGTTAATCTGGCGTAATGCTGACCACATTACCCACAGAGTGCTGATGGTCTGTAAAAATATGGGACGCTCTGCCCATATGCCCGATGCGCAGAAAGGCGTGAAAAGGGATCTTTACTTTACTTAATATAATAAAAGAGTTAATACACCAAATAAGCCAGATCTGTAAAATGGATGTGCACACAACACTCAGGTTCTGGAACAAGACTAAACCAAGGTGGATGAACAACCAAACCTTTCCCCTAGAGTTTCCAGCCGGTAAACACAAAGAAGAAAAAGAATTGTTACAAAATAAACTTACGAGCATGAATAAACTTCTCCATTTCTTTTCAGCGTATACTTGTTTGAACCACCTTCTAAAAACTCTACAGAACCTCCGTCATCTATATTATTAAGTGATGTCGTAGCTTGCCCTCTGGTACTGGTGCTTTCCTCTGTTTCTGGGAAAACACAGGAGAGTGGATAATTTTTAGAAACAATAATCATGGCTTAGATATTGCAGAGTGAAATTCCGACACATAAAATACTGTTACAAGTCTAAATAACAGTACTTGTATTTTCATATTTCAACAAAGGTTTACTTTATGATAGTGTATTATAAACGAAGGGAGCCACCATGGTGTAGTGGCTAGATCCTTATCTGCTGATTGGAAGGTTGTGGGTTCAGGTCATGGTAAAGCCAGACACTTTTCCAAAATGACTTTCTCTCGCAGGTGACCCAGTCATAAGTGGGTGCCAGGTATGGTCCTGGGAAGTAAGGGCGGTCAGCATGCTGTTGACCACATCATCTGTCAAGTGCCAATTAGTATATAAAATAAGACATAGCCTTATGTGCCCAATATGCCTTAAGGTGTGGAAAAGGGTCCTTTACTTATTACTTTAAAAGAAAGTTTGTTTCAGCTGGCATAATAATGCTCATTACAATTTAATATTGTTTGAGTTTAGGGTTAGGTTTAACCCTACCTCTAACCTTAAACAATATAAAATTGTAAAGAGCATTATTATGTGAAGTAAAGAAACAATAGATCGCATCCTCTATGTTCACCATAAACAAACAATGGATTGCATCCCCTAGGGTCGGTGTTTTCAGTATTGCCCTTTTACTTCCCACCTCCACTGCCTTAACAGGTAAATACCTAGATTTTTATAGACCTATTAGTCTTTAACCATTTCAATACCACAGAACAGTTATATTAGTTATAAAATCAACATCTGGTGATTTCCTTGGTACATAAAGAGTTAATGAGTAATATTGTTGACATCATGCTAACCACTTTACTTCACAGGATATTTCCTGTAACATATAATGCAACAACAAAAATATTTTATTTACAAGACGGCAAAGTTGTTAGTCATCTGGTCAGAATAGAGCAAACACAGCCAGCAGCTAGAGCATACTTCATGGGAAGAGAAAGCTACAAGACAAGAGACACAACCCCCCCCCCCCCCCCCTTCCCCCCCCCCCCCCCACGAAAAGAGATGGATGGAGGGAGTAAAAGAGACACTATAGAAGCACAGTATGACATAACACAAGCTACGCAACTAGCAAAAGATGGGCAACTGCACATAACTCCTCTGTGGCATGTTATGGCCTAGGCATTAGGAAGAAAGAAGAAGAAGAAGTAAAAGTTACCT
>CAJHNH020001490.1:85000-164709 GCA_905116865.2 Candidula unifasciata | reverse complement strand
TAAAAGAGTGCTGCAAACCTGGTCACAGGCATTCCTGTTTCTCGGAATGAAAACGTAAATTCAAGATATCACAGATAGCAAACAACAGAGCGGGACCTTTAGGGACGTCGACCAGCCCTACAAACTTGTGAATGAAAAGTGACCTACTCTATTTGTGGAGATTAAATTGAACCTAACCAACAAATCCTATAATAAATTCAATTTTGTCATTTCTTATTATGCATCTTTGTAAACATAAGTGAAATTTTTTGTGAAACTGGTAGAATTATTTCAGTTAATTTTATTACTTTTTATACATCTGATATTATTAGCGCAATAGTTCACATTATTAAAAACAGAACTGATACACCTGGAGGAGTTTGTTTTAAAGATTTTTTTTTTTTTTTCTTTCAATAATAGACAGCTAGTGAAGAAAGAAACAGTGCAGATGGAAATAGATACCGGAGATCATGGACCAAACAGTTTGAAGCTATAGAACTGCACTGAAGAGCGGGAAGATTGTTGAAAAGGCTATTGGCTCAGGGCGAGAATCACTGAATGATCCAGATCACATTGGTTCTCACCCGTATTCAAAGTAGCTAAAAAGATGGATCCCACAGATTCCACACACACTGAATAAAGCAATTAAGAGCATTTCATATCCTTTGCTGGTGACTGATGGCATACTGGGACCACTTAACAAAGCAAAATATGTCATGACGCCAAATGACAGACCACATTTTTGATGTATTTCCCATGTCACCAGATGCAGGAAAGAAAGTTCGTTTTTAGGAGACGTTTATCTTTCTGTTTCTTACGAAAACCATTTAGTTTGAAGAGTAGCTCGGTGATATGCATGTACCTCAGGGATCAAGTTTTGAGCGGAATACAGAAGTTTGCTTAAGCTTACGTCTACACAAAAGGAACTGGTTAAAAAAAAAAAAAAACGCTTGAAACATGCCGAAAAAATGTTCGAGAGACTGAGTTAGTGAAACTGAAAATCTGCAAGTGTGAATTCCTGAAAACACAAGTGAAGCAGACGGAATTTTGTATCCATAGAGTAGTCGTGCAGACTGATGATGAGAAAGTAAGAGCCGTCAGAGAACTGACTCATCTTAAGAGGGTGAGGGGAGTGAGGGGTTTCACTGGAATGTGCAGCTACCACTGGCTTCTCATTCCTTACTTCTCACAAACTGAAGAATCAATCATCAACTTGACCCCAAAAAATGCAGGATTTAAATGGGCCAAAGAATGTTAGAAATTTCGTTGATTGTCTGAAGGTCTGTTTGACGGTTATTCCCTTGTTGACAAAAGTCGTTGACAGTCTGAAGGTCTGTATAACGATGATTCTCTTGTTGACAAAAGTCGTTGACAGTTTGAAGGTCTGTTTGACGATGATTCTCTTGTTGACAGAAGTCGTTGACAGTCTGAAGGTCTGAATGACAGTGATTCTCCTGTTGACAAAAGTCGTTGACAGTCTGGAGGTCTGCTTGACGATGATTCTCTTGTTGACAGAAGTCGTTGACAGTCTAAAGGTCTGTTTGATGGTATTTCTCTTGTTGACAAAAGTCGTTGACAGTCTGAAGATCTATTTTACAGTGATTCCCCTGTTGACAAAAGTCGTTGACAGTCTGAAGGTCTGTTTGACGGTGATTCTATTGTTGACAAAAGTCGTTGACAGTCCAAAGGTCTGTTTGACGGTGATTCCCTTGTTGACAAAAGTCGTTGACAGTCTAAAGGTCTGTTTGACGGTGATTCCCTTGTTGACAAAAGTCGTAGACAGTCTGAAGGTCTGTTTGACGGTGATTCTCTTGTTGACAAAAGTCGTTGACAGTCTGAAGGTCTGTTTGACGGTGATTCTCTTGTTGACAAAAGTCGTTGACAGTCTGAAGGTCTGTTTGACGGGGATTCCCTTGTTGAAAAAGTCGTTGACAGTCTGAAGGTCTATTTGACGGTGATTTTCTTGTTGACAAAAGTCGTTGACAGTCTGAAGGTCTGTTTGACGGTGATTCTCTTGTTGACTAAAGTTGTTGACAGTCTGAAGGTCTGTTTGATGGTGATTCACTCATAGTGCAATATAACACTTTCGTCTGGAAAGACGGAAATGTGCCAGTCATCAATCGCGGTGGGATGTAACAAGGGCAAACCAATTCGTGTTAGAGCAGTGGTTTTCAAAGTTCCTAATACCCCGACCCTTTTATACAGTTCCTCATGGTGTGGCGACTGTCCTCCTCCTCCCCCCATTCTGAATGTTTATCGGTGTAAGTAGGTGTATCAGTGGACGCAACCAGTGTTGCCACTTTGGATGTTTAATATCCAGATTTTAATGTTTTTTTCTTGCATTTAGATGGCATTTTTGACGTTTAGTTGGTAGATGTTTTTCTAGTTTTTTTTTAAAGTTTTTTTTTTAATTTGGAGTGAATTTATCAAATCTAACCTAAGAAACAGGATGAAATTTGACCTCTCAAATTCTATATTGACAATAAAATTCGGCCTGATAAGAGGAAGAAAAGTCTGTTCCACTTATCAGCTCCCCGATTGGGTATTAAAAAAATTAGAACAGCTAAAGCATACCATAGTCATTTTGGATCTGAAGCTTCAACTTCATCATCCAAGCTAAGTTTATCCTGTCGATCTTGTGAGGCAGACTTCAGTAAAGATGAGGACATGATTCTCCAGGGTAAGTCATATCAATTGCTATGTAATTTGTGACTCTTTCCATTTGGATATTTTTTATAGATCTTTTCAACGCAAATATACATGTTTTTAAATATTTGTTTTAGGTGTGTGTGTGTTTTTTTTTTTTTTTTTGGTCAAAACAAAAGTGGCAACAGTGGACGCAACATCATACCGTGATTAGATTCCGTACTACAGTAACATTTCCGCAAGACATGACGATACAGACAGAGAAAGAAAATAGCGACATCGAGAAAATCTCGAGTTTTTCATATTTAGGCCTAAGGATTATAGAAGATGCTCGTTACGAGATTGACATTAAAATCTAATTGCATGGGTTAAAAAACAGCTTTGAGAAAATGCAAACATCAAAGAGTAAAATATGGACGGAACTGTGTAGTTTTTTTCATCCGACGCTTTTATGGTCCATAACACATTTTCTATTCTGAACCTAAAAGTTGCAAAAGAACATCAAGAGAACATGTTCAGATATAACTACATACGCACTAGAAACGCTGTGACATAATTGAAAGAAAAGAATAATAGAGAATAAACGTGTGAACAAAAAAGTCAAGGACAATAATACGCGTATTTGGAAAGAAACAATCGAATGTGTACAACTGCGCTAAAAGTACAAAAGAAATTCGACGTAGCTAGGTCATATATTATTACGGAACAAACATCGATTATTTCAAGAAAAGGCAATGTTTCCCTGTTGTAAAATTTAACAAAGAAAACAAACAAGAGATAATTTATTGCCTGGTGCAGCTCTGTCACTCGGAGGATAGTGGTGCGCTAAATAATATCATGAAACCTAGACTACTTATGTATGATTATCGAGGCAAATTTTTTTTTTTCTAAATAGCCTTATTTAATTTTAATTTTTTTAGGCACTGGTACGAGAGTTGCACCGAGAAAGAGAGCTCACCACGTAATATCCCCAAAGATAGCAGTAGGTGTATTACTTCCAACTTTGTGTGTCTGGTTTGGTAGGTGGGTGTGAGTGTGGGTGTGAGTGTGTGGAGATGACGGACATTTCCCTCCCCATCCCCCAACCTAAAGATATTGCTATCTCGTCAGGTGCATACTGCAATAACACAATAAAGTATTAACCCTGAACTGCACTTTCTTCTTCTTAGTGTTAACTGACTGCTGTGTGTCTGCTACAGCCACAATTCTGTCTGCTACAACCACAAGTCCGTCTGCTACAACCACAAGTCCGTCTGCCACAACCACAAGTTTGTCTGCTACAACCACAAGTCTGTCTGCTACAACCACAATTATGTCTGCTACAACCACAATTCTGTCTGCTACACAACCACAATTCTGTCTGCTACAACCACAATTCTGTCTGCTACACAACCACAATTCTGTCTGCTACAACCACAAGTCTGTCTGCTACACAACCACAATTCTGTCTGCTACATAACCACAATTCTGTCTGCTACAACCACAAGTCTGTCTGCTACACAACCACAATTCTGTCTGCTACATAACCACAATTCTGTCTGCTACACAACCACAATTCTGTCTGCTACACAACCACAATTCTGTCTGCTACACAGCCACAAGTCTGTCTGGTACAACCACAAGTCTGTCTGCTACAACCACAAGTCCGTCTGCTACAACCACAAGTCCGTCTGCTACAACCACAATTCTGTCTGCTACACAACCACAATTCTGTCTGCTACACAACCACAATTCTGTCTGCTACAACCACAAGTCCGTCTGCTACAACCACAATTCTGTCTGCTACAACCACAAGTCCGTCTGCTACAACCACAATTCTGTCTGCTACACAGCCACAAGTCTGTCTGGTACATAACCACAATTCTGTCTGCTACAACCACAAGTCTGTCTGCTACACAACCACAATTCTGTCTGCTACATAACCACAATTCTGTCTGCTACACAACCACAATTCTGTCTGCTACACAACCACAATTCTGTCTGCTACACAGCCACAAGTCTGTCTGGTACAACCACAAGTCTGTCTGCTACAACCACAATTATGTCTGCTACAACCACAAGTCCGTCTGCTACAACCACAATTCTGTCTGCTACACAACCACAATTCTGTCTGCTACAACCACAATTCTGTCTGCTACAACCACAAGTCCGTCTGCTACAACCACAATTCTGTCTGCTACAACCACAAGTCCGTCTGCTACAACCACACTTCTGTCTGCTACAACCATAAGTCTGTCTGCTACAACCACAAGTCTGTCTGCTACAACCACAATTCTGTCTGCTACAACCACAAGTCTGTCTGCTACAACCTCAATTCTGTCTGCTACAACCACAAGTCCGTCTGCTACACAACCACAATTCTGTCTGCTACAATCACAATTCTGTCTGCTACAACCATAAGTCTGTCTGCTACAACCACAAGTCTGTCTGCTACAACCACAATTCTGTCTGCTACAACCACAAGTCCGTCTGCTACAACCACAAGTCCGTCTGCCACAACCACAAGTCCGTCTGCTACAACCACAAGTCCGTCTGCTACAACCACAAGTCCGTCTGCTACACAACCACAATTCTGTCTGCTACAACCACAAGTCCGTCTGCTACAACCACAAGTCCGTCTGCTACACAACCACAATTCTGTCTGCTACACAAGCACAAGTCCGTCTGCTACACAAACACAATTCTGTCTGCTACACAACCACAAGTCCGTCTGCTACACAACCAAAATTCTGTCTGCTACACAACCACAAGTCCGTCTGCTACAACCACAAGTCCGTCTGCTACACAACCACAAGTCCGTCTGCTACACAACCACAATTCTGTCTGCTACACAACCACAAGTCCGTCTGCTACAACCACAATTCTGTCTGCTACAACCACAAGTCCGTCTGCTACAACCACAATTCTGTCTGCTACACAACCACAATTCTGTCTGCTACACAATCACAAGTCTGTCTGGTACAACCACAAGTCCGTCTGCAATAACCACAAGTCCGTCTGCTACACAACAACAAGTCTGTCTGGTACAACCACAAGTCTGTCTGGTACAACCACAAGTCCGTCTGCTACACAACCACAATTCTGTCTGCTACACAACAACAAGTCCGTCTGCTACACAACCACAAGTCCGTCTGCTACACAACCACAAGTCCGTCTGCTACACAACCACAAGTCTGTCTGGTACAACCACAAGTCTGTCTGGTACACAACCACAATTCTGTCTGCTACATAACAACATTTCTGTCTGCTACAACCACAAGTCTGTCTGCTACACAACCACAATTATGTCTGCTACATAACCACAATTCTGTCTGCTACACAACCACAATTCTGTCTGCTACACAACCACAATTCTGTCTGCTACACAGCCACAAGTCTGTCTGGTACAACCACAAGTCTGTCTGCTACAACCACAATTATGTCTGCTACAACCACAAGTCCGTCTGCTACAACCACAATTCTGTCTGCTACACAACCACAATTCTGTCTGCTGCAACCCCAATTCTCTGCTACAACCACAAGTCGTCTGCTACAACCACAAGTCCGTCTGCTACAACCACAATTCTGTCTGCTACAACCACAAGTTCTGTCTGCTACAACCACAATTCTCTCTGCTACAACCACAAGTCTGTCTGCTACAACCACAATTCTGTCTGCTACAACCACAAGTCTGTCTGCTACAACCACAATTCTGTCTGCTACAACCACAAGTCCGTCTGCTACACATCCACAATTCTGTCTGCTACAACCACAATTCTGTCTGCTACAACCACAAGTCTGTCTGCTACAATCACACAATTCTGTCTGCTACAACCACAATTCTGTCTGCTACAACCACAAGTCTGTCTGCTACAACCACAAGTCTGTCTGCTACAACCCACAAGTCCGTCTGCTACAACCACAAGTCCGTCTGCTACAACCACAAGTCCGTCTGCTACAACCACAAGTCCGTCTGCTACAACCCCACAAGTCTGTCTGCTACAAACACAATCCGTCTGCTACAAACACAAGTCCGTCTGCTACACAACCACAATTCTGTCTGCTACACAACCACAAGTCCGTCTGCTACACAAACACAATTCTGTCTGCTACACAACCACAAGTCCGTCTGCTACACAACCAAAATTCTGTCTGCTACACAACCACAAGTCCGTCTGCTACAACCACAAGTCCGTCTGCTACACAACCACAAGTCCGTCTGCTACACAACCACAATTCTGTCTGCTACACAACCACAAGTCCGTCTGCTACAACCACAATTCTGTCTGCTACAACCACAAGTCCGTCTGCTACAACCACAATTCTGTCTGCTACACAACCACAATTCTGTCTGCTACACAACCACAATTCTGTCTGCTACACAACCACAAGTCTGTCTGGTACAACCACAAGTCTGTCTGCAATAACCACAAGTCCGTCTGCTACACAACCACAAGTCTGTCTGGTACAACCACAAGTCTGTCTGGTACAACCACAAGTCCGTCTGCTACACAACCACAATTAGGTCTGCTACACAACAACAAGTCCGTCTGCTACAACCACAATTCTGTCTGCTACAACCATAATTCCGTCTGCTACAACCACAATTCTGTCTGCTACAACCACAAGTCCTGTCTGCTGATCCCTGCTACAACCACAAGTCCGTCTGCTACACAATTCCACAATTCCAAGTCGTCTGCTACAACCACAAGTCCGTCTGCTACAACCATACAACTGCTACAACCACAATTCTGTCTGCTACAACCACAATTCCGTCTGCTACAACCACAATTCTGTACACAACAACAAGTCTGCTACACAACATAAGTCCGTCTGCTACAACCACAAGTCTGTCTGCTACACAACCACAAGTCTGTCTGCTACAACCACAAGTCCTGTCTGGTACACAACCACAAGTCCGTCTGCTACAACCAACAAGTCCGTCTGCTACACAACCACAAGTCCGTCTGCTACACAACCACAAGTCTTCTGCCACACAATTACTGGTACAACCACAAGTCTGTCTGGTACAACCACAAGTCCGTCTGCTACAACCACAAGTCCGTCTGCTACACAACCACAAGTCCGTCTGCTACACAACCACAATTCTATCTGCCACACAATTACAAGTCCGTCTGCTACAACCACAATTCTGTCTGCTACACAACCACAAGTCTGTCTGGTACAACCAAAATTCTATCTGCCACACAACCACAAGTCCGTCTGCTACACAACCACAATTATGTCTGCTACACAACAACATGTCCGTCTGCTACAACCACAATTCTGTCTGCTACACAACCACAAGTCTGTCTGGTACAACCACAAGTCCGTCTGCAATAACCACAATTCTGTCTGCTACAACCATAAGTCTGTCTGCTACAACCACAAGTCTGTCTGCTACAACCACAATTCTGTCTGCTACAACCACAAGTCTGTCTGCTACAACCACAAGTCTGTCTGCTACACAATCACAAGTCTGTCAGCTAAACAACCACAAGTCTGTCTGCTACAACTACATGTCTGTCTGCCACAACCACAAGTCTGTCTGCTACAACCACAAGTCTGTCTGCTACAACCACAATTCTGTCTGCTACAACCACAAGTCTCGCTACAAGCACAAGTCTGTCTACACAACCACAAGTCTGTCTGCTACAACCACAATTCTGTCTGCTACAACCCACAATTCTGTCTGCTACACACAAGCCGTCAACATCCACAATGTCTGCTACAACCACAATTCTGTCTGCTACAACCATAAGTCTGTCTGCTACAACCACAAGTCTGTCTGCTACAACCACAATTCTGTCTGCTACAACCACAAGTCTGTCTGCTACACAACCACAATTCTGTCTGCTACAACAACAAGTCCGTCTGCTACAACCACAAGTCTGTCTGCTACAATCCACAATTCTGTCTGCTACAACCACAAGTCCGTCTGCTACACCACAAGTCTGTCTGCTACAAACCACAATTCTGTCTGCTACAACCACAAGTCCGTCTGCTACAACCACAATTCCGTCTGCTACACACCACAAGTCCCGTCTGCTACAACCACAATTCCGTCTGCTACACAACCACAATTCTGTCTGCTACACAACCACAAGTCCGTCTGCTACACACCACAAGTCTGTCTGCTACACAACCACAATTCTGTCTGCTACACATCCACAAGTCTGTCTGCTACACAACCACAATTCTGTCTGCTACACAACCACAAGTCCGTCTGCTACACAACAAAATTCTGTCTGCTACACAACCACAAGTCCGTCTGCTACACACCACAAGTCCGTCTGCTCCGTCACAACCACAAGTCTGTCTGCTACACAACCACAATTCTGTCTGCTACACAACCACAAGTCTGTCTGGTACAACCACAATTCTATCTGCCACACAACCACAAGTCCGTCTGCTACACAACCACAATTCTGTCTGCTACACAACAACAAGTCCGTCTGCTACAACCACAATTCTGTCTGCTACACAACACAAGTCTGTCTGCTACAACCACAAGTCCCGTCTGCTACAACCACAATTCTGTCTGCTACAACCATAAGTCTGTCTGCTACAACCACAAGTCTGTCTGCTACAACCACAATTCTGTCTGCTACAACCACAAGTCTGTCTGCTACAACCACAAGTCTGTCTGCTACACAATCACAAGTCTGTCTGCTAAACAACCACAAGTCTGTCTGCTACAACTACATGTCTGTCTGCCACAACCACAAGTCTGTCTGCTACAACCACAAGTCTGTCTGCTACAACCACAATTCTGTCTGCTACAACCACAAGTCCGTCTGCTACACAACCACAAGTCTGTCTGCTACAACCACAATTCTGTCTGCTACACAACCACAATTCTGTCTGCTACACAACCACAAGTCTGTCTGCTACAACCACAATTCTGTCTGCTACAACCACAAGTCTGTCTGCTACAACCACAAGTCTGTCTGCTACAACCACAAGTCTGTCTGCTACAACCACAAGTCTGTCTGCTACAACCACAAGTCTGTCTGCTACACAACCACAAGTCTGTCTGCTACAACCACAAGTCTGTCTGCTACACATCCACAAGTCTGTCTGCTACAACCACAAGTCTGTCTGCTACACAACCACAAGTCTGTCTGCTACACAACCACAAGTCTGTCTGCTACACAACCACAAGTCCGTCTGCTACAACCACAAGTCCGTCTGCTACACAACCACAAGTCCGTCTGCTACACAACCACAATTCTGTCTGCTACACAACCACAAGTCCGTCTGCTACACAACCACAATTCTGTCTACACAACACAAGTCCGTCTGCTAAACCACAAGTCCGTCTGCTACACAACCACAAGTCTGTCTGCTACAACCACAAGTCTGTCTGCTACACAACCACAATTCTGTCTGCTACACAACCACAATTCTGTCTGCTACACAACCACAAGTCTGTCTGCTACAACCACAAGTCTGTTCCTGCTACAACCACAAGTCCCGTCTGCATACAACCACACAAGTCTGTCTGGTACAAACCACAAGTCTGTCTGCTACACAACAACAAGTCCGTCTGCTACAACCACAATTCTGTCTGCTACAACCACAAGTCCGTCTGCTACAACCACAATTCTGTCTGCTACAACCACAAGTCCGTCTGCTACAACCACAATTCTGTCTGCTACAACCACAAGTCCGTCTGCTACAACCACAATTCTGTCTGCTACAACCACAAGTCCGTCTGCTACAACCACAATTCTGTCTGCTACAACCACAAGTCCGTCTGCTACAACCACAATTCTGTCTGCTACAACCATAAGTCTGTCTGCTACAACCACAAGTCTGTCTGCTACAACCACAATTCTGTCTGCTACAACCACAAGTCTGCTACACAACAACAAGTCTGCTACACAACAACAAGTCCGTCTGTTACACAACCACAAGTCAGTCTGCTACACAACCACAAGTCTGTCTGGTACAACCACAAGTCTGTCTGGTACAACCACAAGTCCGTCTGCTACAACCACAAGTCCGTCTGCTACACAACCACAAGTCCGTCTGCTACACAACCACAATTCTATCTGCCACACAATTACAAGTCCGTCTGCTACAACCACAATTCTGTCTGCTACACAACCACAAGTCTGTCTGGTACAACCACAATTCTATCTGCCACACAACCACAAGTCCGTCTGCTACCACAATTCCTGCTACACCAACCACAAGTTATGAAACAACCACAAGTCTGTCTGCTACAACTACATGTCTGTCTGCCACAACCACAAGTCTGTCTGCTACAACCACAAGTCTGTCTGCTACAACCACAATTCTGTCTGCTACAACCACAAGTCCGTCTGCTACACAACCACAAGTCTGTCTGCTACAACCACAATTCTGTCTGCTACACAACCACAATTCTGTCTGCTACACAACCGCAAGTCTGTCTGCTACAACCACAAGTCTGTCTGCTACACAACCACAAGTCCGTCTGCTACAACCACAAGTCCGTCTGCTACAACCACAAGTCTGTCTGCTAGAACCACAAGTCTGTCTGCTACAAATACAAGTCTGCTCAGCAGGCTAACTGAACAAAGAGCACATTATCATACTTAAGTGAAGCTGTACTAAAATCTATGTGTAAGTCATTCAACTCTATGGTGCATACAGTCACTGGCGAACACATTTTTACCACAGATAATTCTCTTCTTCCTTCCTTTCTTTCTTCTTCTTCTTCTCCTTCTTCTCCTCCTTTTTCTTCTCCTGCTTCTTTTCCTTTTTC
The DNA here is from genome assembly GCA_905116865.2 of Candidula unifasciata. Taxonomy (NCBI): domain Eukaryota; kingdom Metazoa; phylum Mollusca; class Gastropoda; order Stylommatophora; family Geomitridae; genus Candidula; species Candidula unifasciata. The sequence goes on along the minus strand of CAJHNH020001490.1, from coordinate 153,350 downwards.
TCCTTCTTCTCCTTTTTCTCCGGCTTCTTCTCTTGTTTCTCCTTTTTCTCCGTCTTCTTCTTCTTCTCCTTCTTCTCTTTTTTCTCCTTCTTCTCCTTCTTCTTTCTATTATTCTTCTGCTTTTTCTTTTTCTTCCTCTTCTTCTTCTGCAATCGTTAAGATAAAATACCACTATATGCAGATGTAACAGCAGCCCCAATATGTCGCAGGAAGTACATTGATAGCCTCTGTGCCATAAGATTTGAACCCTTTACTTTAGGAACAGCTACCGTAAAGTTTAACGTCGGCTTCGTACGCATAGATAATAGTCTACGGACAACTGGCTATCTGACATTGTACATGTAATTATGTTATTTATAACTCCAATTGTAGTTCTAAGCATGCAGGAAGTTGGCAGGTGTCTGGCCTCGATGTGGAGTAACTACAGACATCTGTCACCAGAACACACACAGAGGATGGTACTAAAAATGAAATTAAGGTTGACAGATATTGTACAATATTTAAGAAGTAATTGTCTTGCATTTGGTTCAGTGTGAGAAAGGAGATGTCACAATCGATTACTTAGGATAAGTCATATGACGAAGTTAGGCACACCACCTTACTGTAGATTATATGCCCTAAACACAAAAGTGGGCAGCTGAGAATACTGCAAATTATTTCGGTTCGACCAGGTCTGAGGTTTGAATAAGGGATTAACATCATGCCACATGAATAGAACCCATAAGTGCTCCGTTCTTATTCTAACTTAAGTCTGAGCCCGAAGAAACTCAGCACAGTGCTTAGGCTCTGTAGCGCTGACAGGGATCCTGAAAAACTTTGGGTAGATTTTTAACTCCAAAATTTGCCCGGGCAGCGCCGTTAGGCTACTCTTTTCGATTTCCAACTGCTAAGGGATTTGTTACGCGCGCAACAATGCACGCGGGCCTCAGATGTCACTACCCAGAGACCAGGGGGAATTACTAGGAGTCCAAGTCCACGTGGAAAAATCCCAGCCTTTACCAGGGATTGAACCCGGAACCTCTAGCACTCAAGGCGGACACCATACATCTATACCACTCACTCCCCCCCCCCCCCCCCCCCGAGTCAGACGGAGGGGCCAGTATTATGCGCCCTACGACAAGACAGACAGATAGATATTGATTTCCCAATGGAATCATAACTAACCGTTAACCATCGCCCATACGGCATGTTTAAATTTGTATCCACCTGAATGAGCTGAGGGATACATTTTTTGTTAATGATCACGTTAGATGAAGACGTTTAATGATTTCTTTAATTTTATAATTGGATTATATGCGGCCTACAATATCCATTGTTGGTGGATGAATGTTGCCTAGTCGGATTACCGTGAACTGTATGAATGCATTTATTTTGCATTGCTTCTGGTATTAACTGGTCGGCTCTGTGGCTAAGTCGATGCGAACGCTTCGTAATGCCGGGATGCCGGGTTTTAACCCACTAGCGAGCTATGCGCCTTGCGTTGGATCTGACAGTGGTATCAAGAAAAAAGACCCTCCAGAAAGCAATGGCAAACTTACTCGACGTAAATTTGCATAGAAAAACCACACAATGGTTCTGCAACGGCCTGTAAAGGATACGCAACTAACCTCTCGTGTTAATTTATCAAATATAGACTAATGTATGTATGTATGTTGTACTCCACTAGTATATCACACAAAGCGATAAACACAAAGTGCTACCATGCGAATGAGGATCACCCGTGGAGAGATCCCGGAAACTCCGTTTAGACGACAGGCCATATATCAGGCCAGGCTATATTTAGGGCCCCCAGCAAAAGCCAGGGTGGCGTTTCCAATAATGAAAAATTGCATCACTCACAGGGACCGTTGCCGAACACATAGACCAATAAAATTTTGTGTTTGAAGACTTTATGGCCATATAACATCTTTCTGTTACATAAAGTTGCTAAGAGCATGTGTGGCTATGGGACGACTGTAAGTGATGATAGTGAATGGGCGACTAGCACTTAAATGACCGCTTAGCAGCTTTGCATCTATGCCCACGGGAGTTTGAGACTTGGACATAGTGACGGACAAGTGAAAACACCAGGATTCATGGAGATTTAACTGACCCGAGGGTGAAGGGTGGACGGGACGAAACGCACAGAGCTAAGCGTTTCCAGGGAGGTCGTTGGGCAGAGATTGAAACGTGTGCTTGTCCACGGCTAGGTTGTTCGTAATTGATTTCAGTTACTGAACGAGCGATGGTTTAAGGAATAGATAGTTATGTGTGGTTGGGAATAGGTGGTTTAACTTGGTGTTTCAAGTAGATTTAGTCCTAGCGTGATTTAGATTATTTCCCTTAATTACTGATGTCGCAACTGGTGGTCTCTAATATATTGATAACGTTATTGAGATTGTTCTCTTAATTCTTGTGTCGCTATTGGTAGTCTCTAATATATTGATAACGTTATTGAGATTGTTCTCTTAATTACTGCTGTCGCTATTGGTAGTCTCTAATATATTGATAACGTTATTGAGATTGTTCTCTTAATTACTGCTGTTGCTATTGGTAGTCTCTAATATATTGGTAACGTTATTGAGATTGTTCTCTTAATTACTGCTGTCGCTATTGGTAGTCTCTAATATATTGGTAACGTTATTGAGATTGTTCTCTTAATTACTGGTGTCGCTATTGGTAGTCTCTAATATATTGATAACGTTATTGAGATTGTTCTCTTAATTACTGGTGTCGCTATTGGTAGTCTCTAATATATTGGTAACGTTATTGAGATTGTTCTCTTAATTACTGGTGTCGCTATCGGTAGTCTCTAATATATTGATAACGTTATTGAGATTGTTCTCTTAATTACTGCTGTCGCTATCGGTAGTCTCTAATATATTGGTAACGTTATTGAGATTGTTCTCTTAATTACTGCTGTCGCTATTGGTAGTCTCTAATATATTGGTAACGTTATTGAGATTGTTCTCTTAATTACTGATGTCGCTATTGGTAGTCTCTAATATATTGATAACGTTATTGAGATTGTTCTCTTAATTACTGGTGTCGCTATTGGTAGTCTCTAATATATTGGTAACGTTATTGAGATTGTTCTCTTAATTACTGGTGTCGCTATCGGTAGTCTCTAATATATTGATAACGTTATTGAGATTGTTCTCTTAATTAGTGCTGTCGCTATCGGTAGTCTCTAATATATTGGTAACGTTATTGAGATTGTTCTCTTAATTACTGGTGTCGCTATTGGTAGTCTCTAATATATTGATAACGTTATTGAGATTGTTGTATTAATTACTGGTGTCGCTATTGGTAGTCTCTAATATATTGATAACGTTATTGAGATTGTTCTCTTAATTACTGGTGTCGCTATTGGTAGTCTCTAATATATTGATAACGTTATTGAGATTGTTCTCTTAATTACTGGTGTCGCTATTGGTAGTCTCTAATATATTGATAACGTTATTGAGATTGTTGTATTAATTACTGGTGTCGCTATTGGTAGTCTCTAATATATTGATAACGTTATTGAGATTGTTCTCTTAATTACTGGTGTCGCTATCGGTAGTCTCTAATATATTGATAACGTTATTGAGATTGTTCTCTTAATTACTGGTGTCGCTATCGGTAGTCTCTAAAATATTGATAACGTTATTGAGATTGTTCTCTTAATTACTGGTGTCGCTATTGGTAGTCTCTAATATATTGGTAACGTTATTGAGATTGTTCTCTTAATTACTGGTGTCGCTATTGGTAGTCTCTAATATATTGATAACGTTATTGAGATTGTTCTCTTAATTACTGGTGTCGCTATTGGTAGTCTCTAATATATTGATAACGTTATTGAGATTGTTCTCTTAATTACTGCTGTCGCTATTGGTAGTCTCTAATATATTGGTAACGTTATTGAGATTGTTCTCTTAATTACTGGTGTCGCTATTGGTAGTCTCTAATATATTGGTAACGTTATTGAGATTGTTCTCTTAATTACTGGTGTCGCTATCGGTAGTCTCTAATATATTGATAACGTTATTGAGATTGTTCTCTTAATTACTGCTGTCGCTATTGGTAGTCTCTAATATATTGGTAACGTTATTGAGATTGTTCTTTTAATTACTGGTGTCGCTATTGGTAGTCTCTAATATATTGATAACGTTATTGAGATTGTTCTCTTAATTACTGGTGTCGCTATTGGTAGTCTCTAATATATTGATAACGTTATTGAGATTGTTCTCTTATTCCTGATGTCGCTATTAGTAGTCTCTAATATATTGACAACGTTATTGAGATTGTTTTCTTAATTTTTGATGTCGCTATTAGTAGTCTCTAATATATTGACAACGTTATTGAGATGGTTCTCTTAATTACTGGTGTCGCTATTAGTTGTCTCTAATATACTGATAACATTATTGTGATTGTTCTCTTATTCCTGATGTCGCTATTAGTAGTCTCTAGACTAGAAGGAGAAGGAGAAGAAGAAGGAGAAGAAGAAGGAGAAGAAGAAGGAGAAGAAGAAGGAGAAGAAGAAGGAGAAGAAGAAGGAGAAGAAGAAGGAGAAGAAGAAGGAGAAGAAGAAGGAGAAGAAGAAGGAGAAGAAGAAGGAGAAGAAGAAGGAGAAGGAGCAGAAGAAAAAGGAGAAGGAGCAGAAGGAGAAGGAGAAACAGAAGAAAAAGAGAAAGAAGAAGGAGAACAAACCTTTATACTATGTAACTATCTGCACTGAGAACATACATCAATACTGTAAAACTATCTGCACTTAGAAAATACAGTCATACTATGAAACAATCTGCACTGAGAAGATACATCTGTACTTGATTGAAACTATCTGCACTGAGAACATACATCCATACTTGAATGAAACTATCTGAACTGAGAACATACATCCATACTTGAATGAAACTATATGCGCTGAGAACATACATCCATACTATGAAACTATCTGCACTGAAAACAAATATCCATACTTGAATGAAACTATCTGAACTGAGAAAATACATCCATACTTGAATGAAACTATCTGCGTTGAGAACATACATCCATACTATGAAACTATCTGCGCTAAGAACATACATCCATACTATGAAACTATCTGCGCTGAGAACATATATCCATACTATGAAACTATCTGAACTGATAACGTACATCCAAACTTGAATGAAACTATCTGCAATGAAAACATACATCTATACCTAAAAAAAAAATGTGTGCACTGAGAACTAGCATTTATAATTGGATGACACTGTGCTCAACACAATTCCCGCCACCCCACAAAGTACACACAGCTATTGGACATATTTTGTTAAACACAACAACCCACATATTATCTGGCAACATCCTGAATGTCAATAAAATTATAGCTTGTGGAGTTTATCCAGCAATTTAAGTGGGAGTCAAATTGACTGATGCGACTTACAAACTACTACAGCCTTGGTTCAAGAAGCGCGTATTATATTTAACAACCCGACATCAATCAGGCTTTCAGAGATGTACCTACAAAAGGTCATATATCTCAGAAGTCTGTATAGATTCTTTTGGAAATGAACTTTACAAAACGAAATGTTTTCCTCTGTGTGTGAGTGTGTGTGTGTGTTTTTTTTTTGTTTTTTTTTCCTTTCCCGTCTGTTTCACAGATCTGTCAGATTGTTTCTTACCTCTCAAGCGGATACACTCAAAGTTGAAGGGAAAACCCTCGAATTAGTCGTCTGCTACGACATGCTTGTAACCGGGAGGGGAAAATAGGGTCTATTATCCCCCCTCCCCCCAATGAAGTCCCGGAACTAGCACGGGAATTTGCATTAAGCAGTCAGTGAATTGTTTCCTTGCTGTGCTATTTTTCCTATATTGCGTCAACCGTAAATTGGTTTATCAGTGCAGTTTCATTTCTCATAATCATCCATGTCCGTCCCCATGAGAGACCCAATTTTTGGGTTATTTTGAAAGCCCATCCTAGCTATTGCCTGGGGGGGGGGGGGGAGGGCTAATTTAACCCAAACTATGGGTTGAAAGGGGTTTCTGGGACCTGTCTCTGGGTGATTCTCATCCTAGTGGTGGCACTTTCAGTCATTTTCATAAATTCAGCAGACAGCCGCCGCGGGCGATTTGGCAATGGACCAGTTTGCTTAGAATTAGAACCGACAGAAAAGAATGACAAGCTACTGAATGTAAGTAAATACTACGTAGTAAGACAACAAACAGAAAATAAATGATGAAATTTATGTACCTCATTTTTCTTTGATATCTGTATTATAGATTAGAATCCTCTCTTTGCCGTATTATATGTTTGATATTTGAGGTCTGAGATTTTAAATAACGGATCAACATCATGACACACGGGTGTAACCCATAGGTACTTCGTTCTTCTCCTAACTCAATTCTGAGTCCGAAGAAGCTCAGCACAGTGAACAGGCTGTGTAGCACCGGCGAGGATCCTGAAATACTTTGGGTACATGTATGTGGTAAACAAACAAGAAAAAAAAACTGATCTGCACTCACCGTAAGAAGTAAAGAAACAAGAGAGCTCATTGTTGGCACTAGACAACATTAAAAATATCAAGATGTAGCTACTGTGAAAGTCTTTAAAAGAGAGAGAATAGGAGCTTTTGAGCTGAGATTCTACAGAAAGATCCTCATAATATCTTGGACAAAGAAGAGGAGAAATACTGACATCTTGAAAGGTCTGAACATCAAGGAATATTGCCTAATAAACAGCATTCTGTCTCGGAAGCTGACATAAGGAAGATTGGCTAATAAACAGCATCCTGTCTAGGAAGCTGACACATTTTGGTCATATCAAACGCCACGACTGATTGGAAAAATTTATAGCAAAATGCATGGTACCAGGAAGGGGGGGCAGGGGCCGACCAGCACGAAGATGTGCACACGATATAAGTGACTCCTTGAGTATGAAAGTGCATGAGGTGGGAGACCTGACGAGAGACCGAGTTTTTTTAGGCAGACTGTGATGAGAGCGACGTTCTGCAAAGGACCTGCTACATGATGATGATGATGAGTTACCACGCCGGAAATTGAACTGTCACCTCAACGTTACGAGATCACCCCGCTTCAGATTAATGTCTACTAATATTCAGGACCTAGAGTCATCGTGGCGGAGCGACTAGACGCTAGCCACGGATCGGAAAGTCGTGGGTTCTCTCCCTGGTGAAGCCTGACTTTTTTTTTCAAAAAAGACCTTGGCTCCCAGGTCGACCGAGCCTTAAGTAGGTACCGGGTGCAGTCCCAGGAAGTAAAGGCGGCCGGCGTGATGCTGACCACATCACCCGTTTTGTGTCGATGGGTCTATACAAATATAGGTTTAGCCCTATATGCCCTATACGCCTAAAGGCGTGAAAAGGGGTCCATTACTTACCTACTTCTTTTTTTTTATGTGCAGGAAAACTAGACACCCTTAAAAAAACGGATGTTTTCACAAGCCAGCGGCGTCCGTGGCTAAGGCGTTGCGAGTCTGACTCGTAAGCCAGCATACCGCGATCGAAACCCACTGCAGGCTGCGTGGATTTTTGTCGTGGTATGGAACGTCGCAGGTCGACCCAGCCTAAAATGGGTACCAGGATGGGCTGTCCTGGGAAAGTAAAGACAGCCGGCGTAATGCTGACCACATTACCCACAGAGTGCTGAAGGTCTGTAAAAATATGGGACGCTCTGCCCATATGCCCGATGCGCCGAAAGGCGTGAAAAGGGAACTTTACTTTACTTTACTTACCGTATCACACACTCTTTGTTAATTATATATCTAATATTTTTACAGCTTCAAGGGTTTCCTATTTATTTATGTGACTTGTGTGCAACATAATGGAACCTACAGATCAAATCTCTTTCTTAAAAGTTCGTGTATTCTAGATACAGCATTACGGTCCGCTGTGCTCGTAAATTGTTATAATGTTTGTTATTCGACCACTGCTTTGTTGATATAAATTTCTGTAACCTATGGCGCCATTTCAATGGTAATGGTTTGAGATGAATTGTGTTCGTATTCCATAGTTATAGATTTCAAGCTGTACGATAGACATGACAATGAAGACACCTTTTTTACGGGTGCCTAGTTGGTTGTGTTCTTAGTACGCTTGTTTCCATAGCGAGGCGCACACGCCATTTGGAGGTGACAAGTTCGATTCCCCACACGGTAACTAGAGCTTTCGATTTTTATATTGTCTAGTGTCTTTTTACTTCTTTCTATGAGTGTCGATCAATACATTTTTTAGTCCAAGGAATATTTAATTTACACTTAAAAATGCTCTTACAAATGCAGTCAAAGGTAATTTTCAAAGCTCTTACACAATACAGTGACTTGTTAATTGAACATTGAAGGTTTTTTTCTCCTGACTTCTTTTCTGTGCAATTTGGACTGCAATAGCCACCGAGACCATGAAATTTAAATTAACTGAGTCAGTTTCTTGATGGGTAATAAACTAAAGTAGGGGGAAAGTACAGATGTGATCCCTTCACATCTGGGGTGTTGGCAGTTTTGAGTCTGACCGCATGATTTAGCTAAGTACTGGTCAAGCCCTGATGCCAGTGACGAGGATTTCTCTAACTTTCACTTCTTCTTGATGGCAGCTTTGGTGACTTTCCCTGCGCTGATATCCTCCTTGGTGACAGACTTGATAACACCGACAGCCACGGTCTGTTTCATGTTACGCACGGCAAAACGTCCCAGAGGGGGGTACTCCTGGAAAGCCTCCACGCACATGGGCTTGCTAGGGACCAGTTCAACCATGGCGGCATCACCAGACTTGACAAACTTGGGGTTGTCTTCCAGCTTCTTGCCAGAACGACGATCACATTTCTCCTTGATCTCAGCAAACTTGCAGGCAATGTGAGCAGTGTGACAATCCAGCACAGGCGCGTAGCCATTCTTGATCTCACCAGGATGGTTCAGGATGATCACCTGAGCATAGAAAGACTTGGTGGCCTTGGGTGGATCATTCTTGCTGTCACCAGCCACGTTGCCTCGACGGATGTCCTTGACGGAAACGTTCTTGACGTTGAATCCTACATTGTCACCTGGGCCAGCTTCAGGGAGAGCCTCATGATGCATCTCAACTGATTAAACCTCAGTGGTGACGTTGGCAGGAGCAAAGGTGACCAGCATGCCTGGCTTCAGGATTCCAGTCAATACATTGCCTCTTTGTCAATTGTATATGGTATAGCATACAGCTTGAATCCACAACTATGGAATACGTGTTATTTCAATGGTTTGAGATAAAGTATGCACGTTTCAATTGTTATGTTGTACGTATTCAAAAACAAAATAAGGATTATACTCAGGAGTTAGTTACGCCATCTACGCACGAATTGTTGAATTGTTCGAAGTACGACAAATTCTGTCTAAACATTCGGTTGTATCTGCGCCTCTGCCACCCCCACCCTGCGTATATACCCCTACGTTAAGCAGCCTAGTCATTATAGGTTTGAGGTTGAAACAACAGATCAGCAACATGAAACAAGGGAGGTAACCCATAAGTGCTCCGTTCTTCTTCTAACTCAAGTCTATGTCCGAAGAAGCTCAGCATAGTGCACAAGCTCTGTAGCACCAGCGCGGATCCTGAAATACTTTGGGTATATTTTTAACTCCATATTTTGCCTAGGCAGTGCCGTTAGGCTAATCTATTCGATTTTCAACTGCCAATGGATTTGTTTAACGTGCGCAATAATACACACGGGCGTCCGATCTCACTACCAGAGACCAGTGGGAATACTAGCAGTCCAAGTCAACATGAAACAATCCCAACCCGAGGATTGAACCCGGAACCTCTAGCACCCAAAACGGACACCATGCCTAGAGACCACGCAGCCCCACAGTCCTAATAGGCGTTTAGTTTAACCAAAGTTGTTAAATATTTGATCATTTACGAGATTTATTAGCGTTGTTATTGAAAAAAAGGAAGCTTCCTGATAGTAAAATGCCTGATCATGAATGAGCGTTAATTAACATTTCGTTTTGAAATATTTGATCATACAGAACAATATTGATTGCCTAGTTTTAGAATGTTTGATATGTTTGATCAAGCCGGCAAAGATTGATTTTATATTTCTAGAATCTGATCTTAGAAACGAATTTGTTAGCGTGTTGTTACAAGTGTACTGCCAGCTAGAGTACATGTTCAACACATACACACATGCACTCACACACACCGCATAATTACACACATACACACACACATACGCACACACAATACACGAATGCACACAGACATAAAGAAATGTAGAGTCACATATAGACCTCACCCACACACATCATACAAACACACACACATCACTCACACGCACTGCCTAATTACACAGACACACACACACATACACACACAAATCACCCACACACATCACACAAACATCACACAAACACACACATTACCCACACACATCACGGACAAAATCACACATACATCACCCGTACAGGTGACACAAACACACAAATCACCCACACACAACACACAAACACACACACATCACCCAGATATCACACAAACACACACACACGCCACAGACACACATTCACAAAGCACATACACAAAGCAAACATACATATAAAGAGATTTATACACTACACGCACTTGCTTACATACAGCCGCATACCCCATATACCTAAAGAACACACACACATTTTTAGCATACCACACACGTAGACACATACACTTACCTGCACACATACATCTCACACATATATGCATCTATACACTCACACCCCTCACAAAACACACACACACACACACATACATATACACCAACCATATAAACATACACATTTCCTACATATACATACAACACATCCAGCCGGGGGGGGGGGGGGGGGATTGAGCACACACACAGAGAGAGAGAGAGAGAGAGAGAGAGAGAGAGAGAGAGAGAGAGAGAGAGAGAGAGAGAGAGAGAGAGAGAGAGAGACCTGATATTAGACATTTATTGACAACAACAAACAAACAACCAGCCACACTTAACTCTTTCTCCAACCAGCCTTGACTTCTAAAGTAAATAAACGACACAAAAATAGGAAAACAATAGCGGAAAGCCAGCGTGTGAAAACACCAAAGCGAAAAATACATTTCAGGACGACAGTTTAGAATTGAAATCGATTGAGGACAGATGTTCCGCAGGGAATGTCGATGACAAATGAATGAAAGAGAACTGCCAATGAAAAAAGAATGAGATTATTTTTTTTTTTCACAAGAGATGAAGAATACAGATTTTGATTGAAATTGGTAAAATGCATTTTCGCTGCATATCGTTTACAATACTCATTATACACAGATATACAAATCTAAACATACAAGCATATGCATACAGACACCCCTATATAAGCCAGATCTGTAGAACGGGTATGCACGCAAATCCCAAGTTCTAAACAAGATTATAGTCCAGACATGGATAAACAACCAGAGCTTCCTAAGCTTTCAGCCGGCAAAGGTCAAGAAGAAAATATATACAACTATTTAACTTTGAAATTAACCCGATCAGCAAATATTCGATGAAGTCGGATGTGTCAGCCAAAAGGTGGAAATCTCGCAGCTTTGCTGTAAACAGGAATAATTTACGTCATGAAGACGAACCAAAAGAAGAAAAAAGAATTCTTTTTTTTTTTCCCAAAGTATTTCCTTGTATTTTTTCTTTCAAAGCTTTAGAAAGGTGCTATTGTTGCTAGTGTGTATCACAAAAGTTTCTGTTGCGATCCCAACTAAGGAAAATTGTTGCATAACAAAATAAAAACACATTTGTCTTTTCATAATTGAATGTTAAGTTCGACTTTTGATGCTATAGATCCTAAATCATCTGTTTGTGTATGCATATTACTGCTAATTTTCTATACATTACATCAATATAAAAATACACAACTCTCTACAATTTCACCAACTTCGTAATGATGGCGAGGTTGTAAATAGACTGTTCAAAAAAAAAAAAAAAAAAACGCATAGTTACTGGATTACAATTTGTTCAGCCAGTAACAATTATAAAAATTTTGGGACCGTTAGATTCGGAATAATTAAAACCATTTTTTCAATGAGTGGTTGAATATCATCAACCCGTTAGTTACATCTACAATTACAACAAATACATCTCAATGTCCAGATGTGTCAAACATAATACAATTTTTTTGTGGAGTTAACATACACCTTGGGGTCTAATGGTGACTGAATGGGAATACTAACTGTTGCATATTGGGGACATGTTTACAACTGAACAAGGCAGATAGATTGGCTGGATCTGCACCACTGGGTGGTGAGTTGATACATGACAGGGCAGATGTGGCCAAGGTCCTTTGGGAACAAGTAATGAAGTCAGAAGAGAAAATAGATTACCATGCCCTGGAGAGAATGACACACCTGGGTGTGACCAGAGGGCCTGGTCGGCACACTATACTCAGAGGAATGCCAAGGTGGACATATAATCAGTCTGCGTCCGGTACCATTAATATTGGAACTCTGCGCTGGCTGCTGAAGATAGGTACGGAGCGAACATAGGAATGTCCCAAGGGATGGCATGTCTTTCTTGACTCAGCCCAACTCAACTCAGTTGAACATAAATGACAAAGTAAATTTAGTTCACCTATCAATGTATTATTAAGAAACGCCTCACACAAACAAATAAAACCGGAAATTCAGATTTTTACTGTAAAATTTAAAAGTTTGCTCCAATGTTTTTATTTTTTACAATGGTTAGAAAAGATAAGAGAAATTGGCTGGTATTTAGCAACCTGAGTATCTATGGACTAAAGAATACAACTATTTTTGCATTATGGATATTCTAAGGCTGCACGAAAAAAAAATCGTTCTGATCTAACAGGCAGTTTTCGAGAAAATGGCTTGTGAGTGTGTAAATAAAGTATCGTACTGGGGTTTTTGAAAAGCAGACTCAAATGTTGTTTACCGTGTCCAGTGGACATGTGGGTGTGAATTGCATGGGTTTTTTGTATTCGTTACAGCGCAGTAGTCAATTGTGTTTAAGACCATATTTTTGTGAGCATAGCTCACGATGCGCGCACAAGAAAGCAAAACAATTTGGGGTGAACACTATTCACTGCCTTGGCAACTGAAATCCTATAAAAGGATAACGTGACACTAAAACGTTCAGTTTATTTTCATGCAGTCACGAATGGCGCCTCTGCCGATAAATTGAAGGAATATAGCTATTGGCCGATTGCAGGCAAGAGAAAGTCAAAGTCAGGTGGCCAGGCATCTAAACGTGCACCAGAGCACCATCAGTCGACTTTAGCACCGGTTCCAAGCCACTGGTTCAGTTAAAGACCGACATCGCAGTGGACGACCCAGAATGACAACAGCAGCGGAGAATCACTTTATTTGGCTTCGTCACCTCAGAGACAGGTTTAGAACAGCTTTCTTAACTGCCCAGGTTTTGCCTCCAAGACGTCATGTATCTGATTAAACTGTTCGGAACAGACTCACGACGTTAGACTTTGGGCTTGACGACCACACCGAGGACCTTATTTACTCATCGCCACCGCCAAAATCGACTTCTTTGGGCCAATTGGCTTCATAATCATGATAGACTGAGTAGGGTCTACCGTCGGCAAAATAAAGGTTTAGTCTAGAATTGTGTTGATGAAGCTCTGCTGCCCGGTGGTAGAAGTGTAATGCTGTGGGGATTTGTCAGTTACAACGGAAGGAGTCAGCTGGTGCACATCTAAGTATTATGATAACACACGCATTAAATTATAGATTAGGAATACATTATGACCAAAACGTATCTCCGTACTTTTTGTTTCACTTGTTAAAAACGCACTGTGTTCACTTGACTTGGAGCAAAACCAAATGAGATCGAGACCAGAAACGTCACCACAAATATAGCAGACAGGAAAGAGAGCAGAAATGTGGTCTGACTTAGCTGAAAGTGGTCAACGTAAGAGAATTAGAATAAAATGACTAGACTTGGAGTGGTTGAAGGGAGGGTAGGGGCGGATGGTATCCTGCCATATACTCAAGATGGCGTGGGGATCTCGCCATATACTCAAGATGGCGTGGGGATCTCGCCATATACTCAAGATGGCGTGGGGATCTCGCCATATACTCAAGATGGCGTGGGGATCTCGCCATATACTCAAGATGGCGTGGGGATCTCGCCATATACTCAAGACGGTTTGGGGATCTCGCCATATACTCAAGATGGCGTGGGGATCTTGCCATATACTCAAGTGGGCGTAGGAGTCTTGCCATATACTCAAGGTGGTGTGGGGGTCTTGCCATATACTCAAGGGGGTGTGGGGGTCTTGCCATATACTCAGTGGGTGTGGGGGGGGGTCTTGCATATACTCAAGGGGTGGGACATAGGGGTCTTGCCATATACTACTCAAGGGGGGTGTCTTGCCATATACTCAAGGGGGTGTGGGAGGGCTTGACATATATACTCAAGGTGGGTGTGGGGGTCTTGGGGGAGTGTCTCTTGCCATATACTCAAGGGGGACATGGGGATCTTGGGGGACATGGGTGTCCCCCTTGCACATATACTTAAGGGGGACATATACTCAAGGGGGCGTCTCTTGCCATATACTCAAGGGGGACAGGGGGTGTAGGGGGACATGGGGGGTCTTGGCATATACTCAAGGGGGGCGTGGAGATCTTGGCATATACTCAAGGGGGACGTGGGGGTGTTGCCATATACTCAAGGGGGGCGTGGGGGTCTTGCCATATACTCAAGGGGGACGTGGGGGTCTTGCCATATACTCAAGGGGTGAGGGGGGGTCTTGCCATATACTCAAGGGGGACGTGGGGGTCTTGCCATATACTCAAGGGGCGTGGGGGTCTTGCCATATACTCAAGGGGACATGGGGGTCTTGCCATATACTCAAGGGAAACATGGGGGTCTTGCCATATACTCAAGGGGGACGTGGGGATCTTGACATATACTCAAGAGAAACGTGGGGGTCTTGCCATATACTCAAGGGGGACGTGGGGGTCTTGCCATATACTCAAGGGGGACGTGGGGGTCTTGCCATATACTCAAGGGGGACGTGGGGGTCTCGCCACATACTCAAGGGGGACATGGGGGTCTTGCCATATACTCAAGGGGGACGTGGGGGTCTTGCCACATACTCAAGGGGGACATGGGGGTCTTGCCATATACTCAAGGGGGACATGGGGGTCTTGCCATATACTCAAGGGGGACGTGGGGGTCTTGCCATATACTCAAGGGGGACATGGGGGTCTTGCCATATACTCAAGGGGGACGTGAGGGTCTTGCCATATACTTAAGGTGGTGTGGGGGTCTTGTCATATACTCAAGAGAAACGTGGGGATCTTGCCACATACTCAAGGGGGACTTAGGGGTCTTGTCGTATACTCAAGGAAGAAGTGACCTAAAAGTATTGCAGACCACTGTTTTTGACTATTGTGACAGAGTGAATGACCCAAGCACATCAGTTTTATAGAGATTATACTGTTTCAGAGACATTTTTGTGTGCCATGATCTTGTCAGTTTTTTGGGGGGTTTTTTTAAATCCACGACATTTCATGCATTTTTACTGAACATTTAAGTTGAACATAATCGATTTTCCTAATCAGTGATTGTGAATAAAGAGCCTGAAGACCAAACTAAGGCTTTTGAAGTAAGGTCATACTGACAAGTAAGAGAAATGTTTGTATTTTTATATGAGTGAAGACAGGAGTCATTCAAAAACAGAACAAAAATCTCGAGGGGGAAAAAACACAGGAACTAAACATGACATTGGGGAATGTAAAAACATTAGCAAACTAGATCTTTGTGTGCCAAGCCATACAAGCATCCTGTGTTCAGCTATTACAAAAATGTTTAGATAGAAACATGTGTTATTGTGTGGTTTTAACTTTTACTCATCATGCTACAGAAACCTGGCCAGATAGTATAACATGCAGTACTTCATTTGCTGACTCTTTGGAAGTTTTACACCCATGTTCTTTCACTGTGGGTATAAACGTCATATGTATCTCTAACAAAAATTTTTAGGCCTAAAAGTTAAAGAATTTCAGGCATGAAAGGGGACAAGAGTTTATATTTTCCTAATCTCATCTCAATGCAAAGAAGTGCTGAGCCATGCCTGGTGGGGTTTCAGGACCATGGTTCATATTGCTCAAGATCTATCGCACCTCTCTGCGATTGTCCTAAAAACAGTCTGCCACCCAAGAAACTTCAAGCTAGCTAGGATTGACTGCCTTCGAAACCCTGGTGAGTCTGAGAGGCAAGCAATCAGTGCACATACCCACCCTGACTGCACTAGAGGTTTTGTGTTACAACTGTATAACTGTGCTATATTGTTACACGGTTACACGGCGGTTTTGGGGATATGCATCTGTTTCATTCTCATCCTTGAAACGGTAATCCTACAGACTGAGATGGTAATCCTACAGACTGAGATGGTAATCCCACAGACTAAGATGGTAAACCTACAGACAGATGGTAATCCTACAGATGAGATGGTAAACCTACAGACAGATGGTAATCCTACAGACTGAAATGGTAATCCTACAGACCGAGATGGTTATTCTACAGACAGATAGTAATCCTACAGACTGAGATGGTAATCCTACAGACTGAGATGGTAATCCTGCAGACTGAAATGGTAATCCTACAGACCGAGATGGTTATTCTACAGACAGATGGTAATCCTACAGACTGAAATGGTAATCCTACAGACCGAGATGGTTATTCTACAGACAGATGGTAATCCTACAGACTGAGATTGTAATCCTACAGACTGAGATGGTAATCCTACAGACAGATGGTAATCCTACAGATGAGATGGTAATCCTACAGATGAGATGGTAATCCTACAGACAGATGGTAATCCTACAGACTGAGATGGTAATCCCTCGGGCTGCAACTCTAGAGGGGACAATCTGTAAAATACATAGTCTGCGCACACATGTGCGCACAAAGTCAAGTTATGTAACAAGACCAAAGCACTTAAGTTGGTGAATGACCAAGACTTTGTGCAAGAATTTGCAGCCAGTAAAGGCGACGAAGTTCATCTCATCTTTACTGGCAACAGGAAACAGCAAGGAAATTACTCGATGTAACCTCTACGAGTGATTTATTGTAACATTCTTGGAAGCTGAACAGGGTATCTGGATTTGGTCCTGTTCAGTGTTACTCTTGACGTAACAGGTGTGGTCAAACCACGACCGGTTCCAGGTGACGGGCCATGCTGCTGACGTCACCGAGTCGGGCTTACGATGCGTTGAAGCAGAGGTTCTCAAACTGGATGCTGAGACACCCCAGGGTGCCGCGAGCGTATGAAAGGGGTGCAGCGGCGATAGTCAAGAAAAGTCAGATAACAATTGTAAAATTATTAAAGAAAGCATGTAGATACTTAAAAGTTAAAAGGGCAAGACGGATGCTTAATCAGAATGCTACTGGCACCATTAGTATCGGAACTCTTCGCTGGCTGCTGAAGATGCGGACGGGGCGCTTATGGGATTACCCCGGGTGCTGTGATGTCGGTTTTTGAATCAAATCAAATCAAAAGTTAAAATTTAAGTTATGTTCCTTCGCTACTGTCGAAAATAGTTTATTTCTTGTTTGAGAACCGTTGCGTTAACGCATCGTTAGCCCAACCAGGTGATGTCAGCAGCACGGCCCGTCAGCTGGAGCCGGTCATGGTAAAACCATCAGATAGTTGCCCAGAAAGGGAAAAAAATGGTTGCGGGAAAAAAAAGGGGGGTGGGATAATTGGAATAACTAGAGAGACGGAACCAACCGGAAAACATGGTTACAAGTGAGTGGCCGAAGTCCTAAACCTAACTAAATCATCGATCCATGTGCCAGATCTGCGGTATATGACCTACTTTCTCACATCAACCAGAGAAAGAAGATCACCAGAGATAATCGCTCTTATTTTCACAGGAAATTTCATTGTATTAGCCTCTGTCCAGTACGACAGTTGCGTTAGCGCAATGGTTGGCTTTACAGTGAGGGCTAGCTACAGTGAGGGCTAGCTACAGTAAAGGCTGGCTACAGTGAAGGCTGGCTACAGTGAAGGCTGGCTACAGTGAAGGCTGGCTACAGTGAAGGCTGGCTACAGTAAAGGCTGGCTACAGTGAAGGTTGGCTACAGTGAAGGTTGGCTACAGTGAAGGCTGGCTACAGTGAAGGCTGGCTACAGTAAAGGCTGGCTACAGTAAAGGCTGGCTACAGTGAAGGCTGGCTACAGTAAAGGCTGGCTACAGTGAAGGCTGGCTACAGTAAAGGCTGGCTACAGTAAAGGCTGGCTACAGTAAAGGCTGGCTACATGGAAGGCTGGCTACAATAAAGGCTGGCTACAGTAAAGGCTGGCTACAGTAAAGGCTGGCTACAGTGAAGGCTGGCTACACTGAAGGTTGGCTACAGTGAAGGCTGGCTACAGTAAAGGCTGGCTACAGTAAAGGCTGGCTACAGTGAAGGCTGGCTACACTGAAGGCTGGCTACAGTGAAGGCTGGCTACAGTAAAGGCTGGCTACAGTGAAGGTTGGCTACAGTGAAGGCTGGCTACAGTGAAGGCTGGCTACAGTGAAGGCTGGCTATAGTTAAGGCTGCCTACAGGGAAGACTGGCTACAGTAAAGGCTGGCTACAATAAAGGGTGGCTACAGTAAAGGGTGGCTAAAGTAAGGGTTTGCTACAGTGAAGGCAGGCTACAGTGAAGTCTGGCTACAGTACTCGCTGCTGTCTTTTGGATTATTACGTTGTGATACCACAATCTTTTCCACAGCGTGATTCTTGCACCAGCATCTGAACACCAAGAAAATGTTTGTTTATTATTTTTTTTTTTAAATAAATACAAGGTCCGAAAATTAAGTGATGCCATCCATGAATCAAAGCATGGCATCCAAAGAGACAACATTCATCTATGATCTGTCAACTGTTCATCTCCGCAGTCTAGCGAAGTTGGTTAAACCTGACTTTCGCGGCGGCCGGGTGACGAACTCCTTGTGGTCCGGGTTCACTCCCGGGGGTAGGCAGAAAAGCCACATTTCTCCCAGATTAACGGTACCTATAATGGAATCAAGGCCGAAGGGTTGCGATATCCATAGTACCGAGCCAAAGGGTTTACAACTCATGGTTTCTGGATACGTTAAGAAAATCGCCGCCAGATAAGCAGACATCAAACAACCCGCTGTTGTGTTAACATTGTCAGAGGTGCTTTGTTACGAAGTCAGCATGAAGCAAAAGAGCTAACATGAAATGCTGTTTAAAACTCAGAAAAAGCGCCATTGCGACAGTTAAATTAGTGCGACAAGTTTATGGGGATAATTGTTTATCTCGTCACAGATTTTCAGCTGGTGTTCACGATTCAAAAGCGGTGTGGAAATGATTACTAATGCAACTGGACCTGGACGCCCAATTTCTCTTTGTAATGAGGAACTCATTACAAAACTCAGAGAACGGATACAAGAAGATCGTTGTTCCACTGTGAGGATGATGGTAGAAGAATCTGGTGTTAATACAGAGACTATTTGAAAAAATTTTAGTGGAAGATTTGGGCAAGATAAAAAAGATGCTTGTCGGTTTGTATCAACACCTGGCAATTTTTTTCCTTCTTCAAGACAATGCACCAGCTCAAATGTCGATAGTTATAAAGGAATTGTTGGCCCAAAATCAGATGCGTGTTCTCAACCATCCACTCTAATCTCCAGATTTGTCTCCCTGTGACTACTTTCTATTCCCATAATTAAAGTTGCCAATGAAAGGACGCTTCTTTGACAAAACTGATGTCATCCAAAGGGCCGTAACGTCGATTTTAAGGGCCATAAAGATGAAAGAACTACAGAGGTCGTTCTAGTGTTTGTTAAATCGTGCCACTTGCTTTATCAATGCACAGGGGGCTTACTTTGAATAAAATACAAATTTTATCTTCAACTGTTGATTTTTTTAACTTTTATGGAAGTAGTCTGATTACTTATTTGTCGGACCTTGTACTCTGCCACGAAAATTGAATTCTAGTCATCGCAATTGTTAAACTCAATCACTAACCTCCAAAACAAGGGGCGGTATGACCAGTTGCCAGAGCGCAGCAATGTCGATTCCTAATTCAACATTCAACATACAAATGTATCGGGGTAGCATTATATGTCCAGTGCGCTGCAGTCTTAAAAAAAGGTCATTTATTGCTGTTTACCTTACACACATACGGTTGTGAGTCGTGGACTGTCTCCCAGTCTTTAAGGAAGAGAATAGGGACTTTTGGGCTTAAATGCTATAGAAAGATTCTCAGAATATCTTGGGCGAAAAAGAGGAGAAATACTGACCCCTTGAAAGATCTGAACATCAAGAAGATTGGCTAATAAACAGCCTCCTGTCTCGGAAGCTGAAAAATTTTGGTCATATCAAGCGCCACGACGGATTGGAAACAAATTATATCAGAGGGCATGGTACCAGGAAGGAGGGGCAGGGGCCGACAAACACGAAGATGGGCATAGGATATAAGTGACTCCTTGAGTTCGAGAGTGCATGAAGCGGGAGAGCTGGCGAGAGACCGAGTTTCTTTCAGACAGACCGTGATGAGAGCGACGTTCTGCAAAGGCCCTGCTACGTGATGATGATGACCTTAAAGTAAATTCAAGCAGTCATCTCTCAACGTAATGAGATGGCTAGCCTTTCTCTTATGGCACAAGACGACCCCGAAATGAAACATCTCACACAAAGTATATTCACTCCCACCCTCTGCTACCAGTGTCAGACATGGTCACTCACAATAAACCAGTAAAGAAAATTAGTAACCATGTAAATAAGATGAAGAAAGGCTGCGAGGGTGGAAGTCAAAAGAGAAAAAGTCGGCCCAGAACCAGTTCTAAATTGCACACAATGAAAGCAAACCAAATTGTTTGCACAGAATGCATTATGACGCTTTACCATAGATGTACTACATCAAAAGAGGAGAGCGACGTAGAGCGAGAGGTAGACAAAGAATAAATGAACAGATAATATCAGAGAAACTGAAGAACGCCATTGTGTGTCCGTGGTGAAAGCCACCAGAAGAGCATGGGCCAGAACCTTATATCCACCTCGACACATGAAGCAATACATGAGGAAGTGAAGACGAAGCAGAACAGTGTTGCCACTTTTCTTTGACAAAAAATATCCAAAACGGTGTCAACAAATATCTAAAAAGATCTAAATCTGCGTGGAAAAGATCTAGAAAAAATATCCAAATTGAAAAAGTCAAAAATTACATAGCTTTTGTTATGACTTACCCTACATAATCATGTCCTCACCTTCACTGATGTCTACCTCACAAGATCAACAGGATAAACTTAGCTTGGATAATGAAGTTGAAGCTTCAGATCCAAAATGACCCTGGTATGCTTTAGCTGTTCAAATTTCTTTATAAGTGGACAGTAGGCTTATTTCTCTAGTCTCATTAGGCCGAATTGTAATGGCACGATAGCATTTAAGAGATAAATGATTTGGAAAACCAGTAAAGTGTTTCAGCAAAAAGGTATTCCAAATTCCTTGGTAAATATTTAGATGAAGCATGTGATAATGCTAGCTGCAATGAATGACGCATACATTTTATAAGTATTAACAATGGGTTAGCTTCCTTCAACTTGGCATAAACGCCATTGTTTATACCAACCATCACTAAGGCATTATCAGTACCAATTACAGCCAAATTCTTCAAGCCTAACTGTTTGCTGATTAAAAGGTCCTTCAGTTCCTAAACTATACTTTCTACATCACACTTTTCAAAAAAAACTAATCCAAGATTTTTTTACAAATCGATCAAATGGTCACAGTTTGAAATTGAGCAGTGACAAATTATAAATATTCCGACTGATACTTCAACTTTTGATGATTCATTTATCATTATAGTTCTGAAAACAGATGTCAGCGGTGTAATATCTTTAAAAGAAACTGCAGTTTTATGCTTTTTTTAGTCTCTGCATGACTCTTTGAGTTTTGTATTGTCGCTTTAATTTCACACTTGAAGTACTTACAACAAGCTTGGGTTATATACCCAGTTTTTAATTTTGTCATCATGCAACCACTCTTTCCAAATTTTTTGCTCATACTTTACTTTTGGCATGGTGAAAGGTTTTTTCAAAGTGAAAGCCACATAAGAAATTGAGCAATTATTTTTTTTTTTTTTTTTTAATCACATGAAAAAGAAACGCAAAGTCAGCACAGTGAGGAAACGGTTGAAACAAAGTTAGTATGATTTACGCGCGTTTTTATTAATCAGTACCGGGGCTGTCAGATATTTATTTTACACAGTAATTATTAAATTGACAATGAAAGAAAAAAAATCTATAAAATATCTAACTCTGTATAAAAAGGGTTTAGAAAAATATTTACGATCTAAACGTCAAAAACAGTATCTAAATGCAATGAAAAAGATCTAAATTTGGATATAAAAGATCCAAAGTAGCAACACTGAAGCAGAACAGGAATAAGAGAAGGTGACATCATTTCTTGTAATCGGCACAATTTCCAGACGACAAATACCTTGTTTGCGACACGAAGTTTCCGGTTGTGTGTAAGTACTTTTTACAGTTCCTCAAGTTCTGGCGACCCTTTAATACAGTTCCCTATGTTGTGGCGACCCTTTAATACAGTTGCTCATGTTATGGCGACCCTTCAAATACAGTTTCTCATGTTGTGGGGGACCATTTAATACACTTCCTCGTGTTGTGGCGACCCTTTAATACATTTCCTCAAGTTGTGGCGACTGTCGTGGAATGATAAGCCATTACGAATCACCCTAACAGAGTTGAGAACTGTCTTAAATGTGCTCGACACAACATTCAAACTTGGACTCGTCCGGAAAGGTATATAGTCCCTTATATCGATATATGCCTTTATCGGACATAATTATAATATCTACATCTTCTAGTTGCTTTGACTTAGCGTCATTTTCAAATTTGCAACTATTGGATAAATATTACTGGAGTTATTTGAGGTTTCTTAGAAACCGATTTACTCCTTGCGCATGTATACAAGGAACTACTTCTTACCAACGCCTGAATTGAAATTTAGCGGGATTATTCTGCCGGCTTTCCTGGAACTCAGACGTGTCCATCGACGCCAGTACATTTCATTTTAAAAAGGCGGTCTGTGGCGCCTAGGACTTTTCCTATGCTTGGGATGAAACCTTTGTGAAGAGCTGGCAGAAGAATCTCAGTCCAACCAACCAACCATCAACCTATTACCAACCAATTATCACCCAACAACCAGTTGTGAAGACTGATGTCAGTTTGGGGTGCTATATACCCCAAACATCCTACAGTGCCAGAGCATGTGGGTAGCTCAGGGACAGTGCTGCGAATGACTAGTGGGAGAGATTTGTTAAGTGCCTATCCAGTTGCTGTGTCCTTTATGGTGAGGTACTCCTTCACCATCTGATCCAGTTGAGGCAGAATTACCAAAGATAGTCGAATCATCAGGAGCTGAGGGAAGCATCAACGATAGAAAGAGGATAAGTGCCAGTTAATGCCATGTTTTGCTATATTCCTCGCAGCTCCCATGTTTTCCAAGGATGACGATGTCTCATCTCCAAGACTTTCTGGCTGTTTGGTTGTCTTTGGAATCTGGACATTGTATTCTGGAATCCAGCTATTGAGATCTGGCATCTACTTCACTATTTTATATATGTATATGTTGTATTGATTACATGCATTCATTTTCATGGCTGACTTAGTTGTCTCTATTTCACCTTTTTTTAAAGTGTTTAGCAGGTGTGTGTGTATGAATCTTAAATATTTGTGTTAACATGATTATGATAATTAACTATCATAACCTGGGGGCTTTCTTTAGTAAGTAGTGGGGGTGTCCAGCCAAGTGTGCCTAAGAATATTGTATTCATATACAGATATATTTTGTAGTGCCAATACTTGAGTTGCCCTACTCCAGAAATAAGTTGAGCGTATATTGGCCACGGGGAATCCCTTAGACCAATACGAGCCAAACGACTCAACATAATTATTTCTGAGTGCTGTTGGTTCTGAAGGAGAAATCCTTATATCAGGCACGTGACAGGAGTGATATGTGACAGCGACCATTTAATACAGTTCCTGATGTTGTGGCGACCCTTTAATACATTTCCTCAAGTTGTGGCGACCATTTAATACAATTCCTCATGTTGTGGCGACCATTTAATACAGTTTCTAATGTTGTGGTGACCATTTAATACAATTCCTCATGTTGTGGCGACCATTTAATACAGTTCCTCGTGTTGTTGCGACCCATTAATACAGTTCCTCAAGTTGTGGCGACCCTTTAATACATTTATACATTTCCTCAAGTTGTGACGACCCTTTAATACAGTTCCTCGTGTTGTTGCGACCCATTAATACAGTTCCTCAAGTTGTGGCACCATTTAATACAGATCCTCAAGTTGTGGCAACCATTTAATACAGTTCCTCAAGTTGTGGCGACCATTTAATACAGTTCCTCGTGTTGTTGCGACCCATTAATACAGTTCCTCGTGTTGTGGCGACCCTTTAATACAGTTCCTCGTGTTGTAGCGACCCTTTTATACAGTTCCTCGTGTTGTGGCGACACTGTGTAATGCTGTCACATACCAACTATCACCTCTGCTTAAACATCCAGATATAACCATGAAGACCAAAAGACAATTGATAAACACCATCTTCATTCCAACACTCTGCTACCAGTGCCAAACATGGACAATCAACAAGACCCATGAAACAAAAATAGAAGCCTGTGAAATGAAATGTCTAAGAAAAGCAGCGAACAAGACCAGACTAGACAGGATAAAGAATATAGACATTAGAAACACTGTCAAAACTACGCCATGTTTAGACTACATAGAACATCTAACCAGGATGAAAAATGATCAAATAACATCACAAATTTTCAACCAAAGAAGCTCAGGATATAAGGCAAGAGGAAGACCAAGGAAACGGTCGATTGACGGGGTCTCCGAAACCTGCCAAAAGCATGGCCTCAGAACATCAGATGCTGCCCGCCTTGCTTATGACAGGAACTTGCATCTCCCCACAACGCTTAGCGGCATACGTGGAAGGAAAAAGTAAAAGTAAAAGTAAAGTAAGTGGCGACACTTTAATACAGTTCCTCATGTTGTAGCGACAATTCAATACATTTCCTCATGTTGTGGCGACCCTTTAATACAATTCCTTATGTTGTAGCAACCATTTAATACTGTTGCTTATGTTGTGGCGACCCTTTAATACTGTTCCTCAAGTTGTGGCGACCATTTAATACTGTTGCTTATGTTGTGGTGACCCTCTAATACAGTTCCTCATGTTGTAGCGACCCTTTAATACTGCTTCCCCCCCCCCCCGCCCCCAAAAGGGTGTTGCGACCTATAGGTTGAGAGCCGCTGGTCTATAGCACTACTACTGATAAGATATTGGAGGGAATGCCAGGCTATCTATTCTTTACATTCTGAAATGTCCTCTATGATGTTCTTTACTTAGACACCGTAATCTGGTTACAATTTTTAAAACTGAGTTGGAGACAGAGAGTACTCATCAGAATAACTAAGCATGCAATTGACAGAAACTGAGTTGGAGACAGACAGTACTCATCAGAATAACCAAGCATGCAATTGACATAAACTGAGTTGGAGACAGACAGTACTCATCAGAATAACTAAGCATGCAATTGACAGAAACTGAGTTGGAGACAGACAGTACTCATCAGAATAACTAAGCATGCAATTGACAGAAACTGAGTTGGAGACAGACAGTACTCATCAGAATAACCAAGCATGCAATTGACAGAAACTGAGTTGGAGACAGACAGTACTCATCAGAATAACCAAGCATGCAATTGACAGAAACTGAGTTGGAGACAGACAGTACTCAAAAGAATAACCAAGCATGCAATTGATAGAAACTGAGTTGGAGACAGACAGTACTCAAAAGAATAACTAAGCATGCAATTGACACAAACTGAGTTGGAGACAGACAGTACTCATCAGAATAACCAAGCATGCAATTGATAGAAACTGAGTTGGAGACAGACAGTACTCATCAGAATAACTAAGCATGCAATTGACATAAACTGAGTTGGAGACAGACAGTACTCATCAGAATAATTAAGCATGCAATTGACGGAAACTGAAACCGGTCACTATCTAACTAGTTCAATATAGTCGCCGTGGCGTAGCGGCTAGACGCTGCTCGCGTGCAGATCGAAAGAAAGGCCGTGGGTTCGCTCCCTGCCAATGGATTTTGTACGACCTTAACAATACACATATGCATACATACATACATACACGCACGCACGCACGCACGCACGCACGCACGCACGCACGCACGCACGCACGCACGCACGCACGCACGCACGCACGCACGCACGCACGCACGACAGACAGACATACATACATACATACATACATACATACAGACATACAGACATACAGACATACATACAGACAGACAGACATACATACATACATACATACATGCAGCATGCATGCATGCATGCAGACATGCATGACATGACAGACATACATACATACATACATACATACATACATACATACGCACGCACGCACATACATACATACATACATACATACATACATACATACATACATACATACATACATACATACATACATACATACATACATACATACATACATATATACATACACACATACACACATACACACATACACAAACACACAAACACACTCACAAAGAGATAACATCGGAAATGATGTCACAAGGGAAAATAGAACAGAACCAAATCAAAATTACATATACAGATGGCCCCCAAAAAATAATTTGCCTATTTAGAGAATACATTACGACGGCATACCATACAAAGACTAAGTTAAACAAGGAAAAGGACATAGAGCGAGGGACAAACAAAGAACAAGATGAAAAGAAAAACTTGAGAGAAGCTCTTAAAATAAAAGCATGATAAGTCTATGTTGGAGATGTCCAGAAGAACTAGAACCATATATATATATATATATATATATATATATATATATATATATATATAAATACACACATTATATATATATATATATATATATATATATATATATATTATATAATGTGTATATATATATATATATATATATATATATATATATATATATATATACACACACACATTATATATATATATATTCTTTTTTTTCTATCTTTTATCTCCCGTTCTATTCGTTGCTATCGCATGCAGCTCACGTACTCAACCATCACCCTTCCCGTCGTTTTAACTTCAGTCTGAAGCACTCTAATTCCCTTTTAAATGTGTTGTGTGTGTGTTGTGTGTGTGTGCGCGAGCGAGTGTGTGTGTGTGTGAGTGTGTCTGTGTGTGAGTGTGTGTGTGTGTGTGTTGACTGTCTGTGTCGATGACTCTTTGGATTCCAGACACCCTAGTTACACTTTTTTTTGGGGGTGTAATCAGCGTTTGTCTATTCCAACGCCAGCGTCTTTTCTTCACCTCTCGATTCAGTGGAATTTGTTTGGTTCTCTTTCTGTGATTCTCTCGTACTATTTTAATTCCCTCTATTCTACACAGCTGCCAGTTAACAAGTGTTTGTAGTTGATTAGTAACTATTTTAGTGGTTCCCCGTGTTTTAGTTCCATACAGCAGTACTGATTTATTATCAGGGCTAAAAACTGTCTGTGTAGTACTGGCTATAATCTTCTTCGTCTTCCACAGATTTCCTAGTGCTATGAAAACTCCTCCTGCCATTTGTACCCATTGGCAGCCGGCGTGGTGGAGCGGATAGACGCCACCGATCCGAAGATCGTGGGTTCGAATCCGAATGATTCAGGACGCTTTTTTTTTCGACAATGACCCTGGCTTCAACGTCGACTCAGTCGCAAATGGGTACTAGGTATAGGAAAGTAAAGGCCGCCGGTTTGATGTTGACCACATCAGCCACCGAGTGTCGACTGCTCTATAAAAAAAAGGTGCAGTCCCCGATGCTGACACACCAGATGGCATAGAAAGAGCCCCTTACTTTATTTTTAGTGTTTGTATTTGAACACCTCTATCAGTTTCCCCATCTTTATCGACATTACTGTCTAACTATTAGTGCAAAGAGACAGATTATTAATAGCATTTCATTACAAAATTAAGCTACAGGTGCCAAACATGGACACTATCTAAAGCACATACACACAAAATCACCATCTGCGAGATGAGGTGCCTGAGAAAAGCAGTCAACCTAACCATCCGAGATGGAGTGAATAATGAAACTATCAGACTAATTGTGGGAACGACACCTTATACTAGATTCATTGGAACAGCAGATCATGAAGTTTGGCCATCTCGATAGAATGCAACAAGATCAAATACCATCACAAGCCCTTCATCTCAAAATATTAGCTACAAGAGCAAGAGGACGGCTGCACAAACCATTGATCGACAACATTAAAAACACTTTACGCCTTCACGGCATGGCAATAGCCAGTGGCAGCCGGAGTGCACTGGATCGCAAATTATTCTTCCCCACGACGCTTAACGGCAGAAGTAGTTTATGATGATGCTGATGATGACTGTCTAAATAAGTGTAGAGCTCTAAATTTTAAAGTGGTATATCACCAACAGAAATTGGATTATTGTTTGCCTGGTTTATTCCTTTGTCCTTACCAAATACATATTATGGACCGATATGTTGTGAGCTTTTATCTTCTTCTTCTTCTTCTTCTCTTCCACCTTTTACCTCATCGAAGTGTCCGGGGGAGATGTAATGTTCGTTGGCGAGCTCTGTCAAGAGCACTATTAGGACTGATGATCATTTCTGTAAGGCTTTTCTTAATGCCATCACTCCATATTTTCCGAGGTCTTCCACTCGATCTGTACCCGTTGTAACGTTTTAGTGTGGCTCGCTGTGGCGGATAGAACCAGGGCATTTTGTTAGGTGTCCAAACCACTTCAGCTTTCATCAAGTATGTATAATTTATCTTGCATCTGATAGTGTGAGTGGAAGAGAAGAGAAATATCATCATCGAAATCCAGAAGGCCAAGCTGTTGTGTGGGGGTCTATGAAAATCCACACTTGATGGCAGTTGTTGTGTAGGTGTGGGGTTCCACGGAATTCCACACTTGGTGGCAGCTGTTGTTTGGGGGTACACGGAATTTCACACTTGGTGGCAGCTGTTGTGTGGAGTTCCACAAAATTCCACACTTGGTAGCAGCTGCTGTGTGGGTTCCACAAAATTCCACACTTGGTAGCAGCTGCTGTGTGGGTTCCACAAAATTCCACACTTGGTAGCAGCTGCTGTGTGGGTTCCACAAAATTTCCACACTTGCTGTGTGGGTTCCACAAAATTCCACACTTGGTAGCAGCTGCTGTGTGGGTTCCACAAAATTCCACAAGGTTGGTGGTCCAGCTGTTAGGTAGCAGGGCTGTGGTGGGTTCCACAAAATTCTTGGTAGCAGCTGCTGTGTGGGTTCCACAAAATTCCACACTTGGTAGCAGCTGCTGTGTGGGTTCCACAAAATTCCACACTTGGTAGCAGCTGCTGTGTGGGTTCCACAAAATTCCACACTTGGTAGCAGCTGCTGTGTGGGTTCCACAAAATTCCACACTTGGTAGCAGCTGCTGTGTGGGTTCCACAAAATTCCACACTTGGTGGCAGCTGTTAGGTGGGGGTCCATGAAATTCCACACTTGGTAGCAGCTGCTGTGTGGGTTCCACAAAATTCCACACTTGGTAGCAGCTGCTGTGTGGGTTCCACAAAATTCCACACTTGGTAGCAGCTGCTGTGTGTGTAGCAGCTGTTGTGGGTTCCACAAAATTCCACACTTGGTAGCAGCTGCACAAAACTTGGTCCACACTTTCCACACTTGGTAGCCAGCTGTGTGCTGTTCTACAAAATTCACCTTGGTAGCAGCTGCTATCACTAAATAGGTACATCTGCTGTGTGGGTTCCAGAAAATCCATACTTGGTAGCATATTTTTTTAACAAAAATTCCACACTTTTCAGAATGGAACTGGACAAACCTTTAGGTAGAAACATATCATATTATATAGTTTTTTTTATTTCAGAATTAGACGGGAGGGAGGGGACAAACCGATCAATCAATTCACGACATTCAGTAAGAAAACTGTATTACTACCCAATCCTCTTCGTGTAGGTTCCGGTAACTTATGGGTGGAAATAAAACAATGCTTTGTGTTAATTTCGACTGTGGTGTGAAACAATCTCGGATTCGCCAGAAACTGCAAACTCGCGAAGTTAGCATTGCCTAGAACAGCTGTTCTCAAACAAATTTCACCGTGGCACTTTTGTCGGAAAGAAAATATTCCGGCACAACTACCCTTAAAGCGGTTAGAATACTTACATGAAAAATAGAAAAAGAAGAAAGCAGTACTCATTGTTCAGTTGTATTTACTGAGAATAATTAAACTGGATGATTTTTTATTTTTTTTAAATTATTATTATTATAATCTTTATGATTAGGGGAAGTTCAGTTACTTTTACCCTCAGATCACTTGACCTAGAAAGTTTGCTCCTGTATCTTTGTATGTAAGCGTACGTTGAGAAAACACTGCAGCCTTGTCAATAGCATTGGCTTCTGAATACACGTACATCCAGAACTCTTCTTGGCTTCTTTCGTGGTATTTCTGTTTTCTAAACTGCTGTCTTCACTGATCTCAAGCAGATGTTGAAAAATTGTGGACTACTGTCGCGGCACCCTGGCATACGATCGCGGTACTCATGGGCGCCGTGGCACTCAGTTTCAGAACCGCTGGCTTAGTAAAATCATAAACATTAAAACATGCGGGTTTTGGTTCTGCAATGTCATATAGAAAGTGGAAGAATAGGCCTCAGTTTGAATAATGGGAAGACAGAAGTAATGGTGGTATCAAAGAAACACATTATTCCTAAATGTGTAATAAAAGTCAATGGTGTTATTTTAGGACAAGTATAGAAATTTAAGTATCTAGGCACATGGATAACATCAGATGGAAGATGCATAACTGAAATAACAAACATAATTGGACAGGCAAAAACTGCATTTTATAAAATGAAAAACATATTGTGCAATATATCCTTGTCATTGAGAGTTACAAAAAGAATTCTTGCTTGCTACATACATCCAGTTTTAACATATGGCTGTGAATCCTGGACAATCGGTAGACAGGCCAAACAATTTTTAGAGGCCTCAGAGATGTGGTTTTACAGAAGAATGCTTAGATAACCTTGGACAGCCAAAAAGAGCAACCAAGAGGTTTTGAAAGAGGCGGGAGCCCGAAGACAACTTATCACAGACACCAGAAGGAGACAGTCATCATTTTTTTGGCCATCATATGAGAACAGGGAAAATAGAACATGTTGTGACCACTGGAAAGATCTGTGGAAAAAGGGATAGAGGAAGACGACGAGAGAAGATGCTTGACAGTCTTGTTGCATGGCATGGAGGTGTGTCGGCACACGAACTGATACATGCTGCAGGAGATCGCAGATCATGGAGAGGCATGATCGCCCACGCCAGTCGGCAAGGCACCTGATGATGATGATAAATATCATATAAAGGAGTGAATCAGAAAATATTATATTCGCATTTTCTATACAGCTCGCGTAAATAAAATAAAACTGGTATTTGTATTTATAACAAAGTAAAGTAAAGTAAAGATCCTTTTTCACGCCTTAAGGCACGTCGGGCATATAGGAAGAGCATCCAGATTTTTTTTAGACCAATCGGCTCTAGGTGGGTAATATGATCAGCATTACGCAGGTCGTCTTTACTTCCCTAGGACATACATCTGGGTACCCACTTTATGCTGGGTCGACCTCGACGCCCCATACCATGATAAAAATCCACTCAGCCAGCAGTGGGTGTATTTATAACGTAGCTAGTGCAATTCAAACATTTTGGTTATCCACATTTACAATAATAGCTCCTGAAACGCGCAAATTCAAACATTCACAAATAACTTATCCGTTTTCTAATTCGGAAGATTAGACGACAAAAACTAACACAATCAGTTACTTACCTT
Organism: Candidula unifasciata; assembly: GCA_905116865.2. Lineage (NCBI taxonomy): Eukaryota > Metazoa > Mollusca > Gastropoda > Stylommatophora > Geomitridae > Candidula > Candidula unifasciata. The sequence continues at coordinate 121,495 of CAJHNH020001490.1, read as the reverse complement.
AAAGACACTGCCAAATCAGATTTCCATACTAGACCTTAGAACAATAAACGCCGTAATGATCCAGTTACCTTTCTCTTTATTCACCATCAGTTCAACCCCAACGCCGCATTGAGCCGTTTCACCTACGCAGAAGCGACAGTGCTGCAGCGATCTCCCTACCTGGACAAACGACGTCGCGGAGCGCCAATCAATAGCTAGCAAAACAGACAGAAACTCGACGGAAGTGTTCTCTGCGCCTCGAGCTTTGTTATCCATGTGAGCTGTGTTAATATAGTTTAGCTGTCTTAACTAAACACTGACCGCACGTTTAGTACTAAGTAAAACGCGGACAGTGTGTGAGGTCAACGCTGGTCAGAAAACAATATAATTGCAGGGACGCAATAACAACAAACATACATACCCCTACACACACACTCACATAGACATCGTGTGGGGAGGCAACCTCAGTCCTCTTAGAAATTCTCTAGGGAGGAGAACGGGGAGTGGGACTAGAGGGGTCTAACACCAATAATAATCTTAAAAATAATAGTAATAACAAACAGGTTCTTTACTCTTATTTCACCCTATCTCGGCTGCTTCTAGATTTCGCGGTGAGTTCTCGGGAAAGTCCGGTATTATGGGCGGGAGATAGGGTTGGTGTTGGTCGGTGTTCATTTCACATCCGAACACTACTTTACTATTGGACTTTCCCTGAAACGCCCTATGAAATCTCGGAGTCCACGATACGGAGTGAAATGGAAGAAAAGTATCAACAATAATAATCTGTTAAAGGACAAATAAATATAATAGTACTGAAATCACGAACTGAATTTTTTCCTGACTGTGGCTTACATCTCGAAAAGTTTGTACCTCGAAGCCCGTTTTTCCTTTACACCTTAAGGGAAATGTATTAATACATTCTCGGTTTTTAAAAAATTAAACCGTACGGAAATGCAAGGAACTGGGTCAAGGATGAGAAGCAGTATTTTTAAGCTTCAGACATGCATTTTGTTTCTGCTTCTTCTTCTTCTTCAGCATTCCGATCCCTTGAGGTTCATTACAGCAGATATCACCCATCATCTCTCTGGTTAGCTTTCTCTTTCCAGTTGGTAAAACCAAGATTTTTTTACCATTACAAATTTGTATTTTTGAACTTTTTGGATTTACGTGATACATACGTATGTAGTATGAAAATAGCCTTTCACTAAATTTAAAATTCAAAAACATGCGTCGCACACGTAACTCCTTTGCGTTGTATTCCATATAAATGTGATGTCGTTAAGAACAATCACCTTTATTTTTGTTCTGCGAAACATAGGCGTCGATGGAAATGAAAGAGCTGGTAGCTTGGCTGGATCCGCTATCACTACCGACGGTCAGCCTATGGATCATGCTGATGTTATTAATGCCCTCAGAGAAATGGGAAGGATAGAGGACTTTCGGGGCAGTGAATCCACATCACTCGCCAGAATGGCAGACTTGCTAATTAAGATAGGCATAGCACAAAATGAGACTCACACCAGAAGACTTGTTAATCCACATAGAATTGGTACTATTAGCCACCGGACGTTGGGGTTCATACTGAGAGGGCCAGAGGGGGGGGGGGGTGATGTCTGAGCACCTATGGACATGTCCGGAGTGCAATGATGATAACCCAGCTAACTAACTAACTAACTAACTAACTAACTAACTAACGTTTATATTCGCAGTGCATCACGATATGTATCTACAAATCAGGTTCGAATTTAGATTTCGAAATGGGAAATGAAATAAGTTCGTATCTCGACAAGTTCGCGTGCACAGCAATTAGTAGGTCTAGCTATTACTGTATACTGACTAATATATATGCGTGTAATAAAACCTTAACAGGAAAAATGCTATACATCGTCGGGCAGAGACAGCTTTTTCCATTTATAAATTTAGAGAGGCTAGGGGCGGGTCAAAACTACATTCGTATACATCTGTGTTGTGGGGGGGGGAGGGGGGGCGTTAAGGGGGTTTGAATGAAAAAAAAAGGGGGGGGTGTCTCCCTCGAGGCACCTAGCCCCGTAAGTTCCAGCGCCCCAAAACGATCGTATGAAGAATTTAATGCGAGTTTAGTAAAGCGTCTCTCTTACAGCATAAGGCAATCCCAATCAGCACAAAAGGACATCTCATACAAAGCATATTCATTCCCATTCTATGCTACCAGTGCCAGACGTGGTCCACTCACAACAAAGCATAAAGAAAATCAGTAACCATGGAAATAAGGTGTCTGAGAAAAACTGTAGTAGTGACCTGAAGAGATACAATCAGAAATGAGGTCATAAAGAGATAAAGTCGGCACAGAACCAATTCTAAATTACATAGAAAGACAGCAAATCAAATGGTTTGTCCACTTGGAGAGAATGCCTTCTGATGCTATACCACTCAAGACACATAAAAAAAGAGAGAGGGAGGTAGAGCAAGAGGTAGATCAAGAACAAAATGGAAGGCTTACATCAGAGAAACTCTACAACACCACGAAGCAACAAGTTTGGTTGGTTGGTTGCAAAGAAAACAAAAATGACAAGCTTAGTCCTTTTTTAGTGGCCTGACGGCCTGCTTTTTCAAGGACGGGTTATTTGCTGTCTGATTTTTAGTTCGTTTCTTTGTTGCAACTTTTTTGCAACTATTTATTCGTTCTTACGCTTTCTGAGAAGATTCTTCCCAGACATGTAAAGTTCTTCGCCTACTTTGACTGGTGTTTAGCAAAGTTGATTTCGTTGATGTTGAGTGTATACTATTCCATTTCCATGAGAAGGGGAGACAGCGCCAACGATCGAGCTCACCAAGGAACTTTATTTTCAATAAGTCACATCATGGACACACAGGCCTGTCTTAAATCCAGTCCTTCCAGGAAAGAGACCAAGGCATGTGGATTTAACGCGGTGCAATGAAGTCGATCCTCTCGACTTTAACCTTGAACCTAATGGTGGTATTCGTAACCCTGTCTCCTCTTGTGTTGTTAATGATTTTGCGGAGACAGCGCCTCTCACATGTAGTTAAAAGCCGTAAGGAGTCCGGATCGTCGACGCACCTCCTCTCAGCTAGAAAAACCTCCAGAATTGGCGCCTGGAAAGGAAGGCCAAAAAAAAAAAAAACACACATACATGGAGAAGACAGCTGTAGAATGAAGTTAGAAAGATAGGGAGGATATGGGGAGAGCTCCATGCAATGGAGAAGGATAGAACGACTTGGTAGCCCACGCTCACAGCAAAGGTGGGCAAAAAACCCGTACAAGGCAGGGTAACAGGGGAAACTCGAGGCTGGAGAGATGAACGAGCAAAATCCCGATGTTGGCTTTTGGTCAGTTGGGTACCGAGCCTGATTTTTCAAAAAAATGACCTTTCCTCCCACATCGACCTAGCCTTGAATGGGTACCGGGTGCAGCCCCGGGAAGTAAAGACGACCGGAGTGATGCTGACCATATCACTTATCTTGTGCTGATTGGTCTATAAAAATATAGGTCTACCCTACATACCCTATACGCCTAAAGGCGTGGAAAAAGGTCCTTTACTTTACTGTTACAATTGGGTACCAGAGTTTGAAGAAGACGGTTTTGATGTAGTCAATGTAGTTTCTTGCTTTTCTTTGCGTTCGGTTTCGTATGCTCAGATCAGACCATCAGGTGGGTTGCCTCTATGAACTCGCATGTAAGCTGCAGGTCCTGCATGGTTCCACATAGCTTGTTCAGCACACTTTGCTTTTGAGGCCAGGTGTCTTTTCGAAGTTGCAGGTAAAGTGGGCAGGTCTGCATAATGTGTTGAGGTGTTTGTTGTCCTGTTTGACAGGTACACTGGGGGAGGGGGGGGGTGTACAGTCTTTATTTTATGCATGTGGTAGTTGAGCCTGCAGTGTCCTGTTCGTAGACGGAAAATTGTTGTATGTTGCTTTCTGTTGAATCTGCTGATGGGATCTTGTGGATGTTTACTGTTAGTTTTTTCTCTCCACAATCCCTTGAATTTTTTTTTTTTTTTGATAAGTGTTCTGATTTCTGGTAATGACAATGAATGGGCTTGTTGTTTCACCTTTGTTTCATTTTTTGCAAGTCTGTCTGCTAACTCATTACCTGGTATGCCGCAGTGAGCCGGGATCCATTGGAGAACGATTTGATTGTTTTCTGTTAGTATGTTTAGCTGACGGGTCAGTTCTCTTTCTATGTTGTCTCGTGGATCCCTATGAGTCGCCTGGAGGACTGACATGCAGTTACAAAGGAAAACAATTTTGCTGTTTTTAATTTTTCTTTCCTCAAGCACTTTGGTTGAATCAATAATTGCTTGCTGCTCTGCTCTAAAGTTTGTTGAGAGTCTTCCGGAGGCACACGGCGTTTCTACTGTGGTCCCGTCTTGCAGCATGATGACCGATCCAGCTCCTCCATTTTTGCCTGCTCCCTCCAATGATCCATCGGTCTGGTCTGGCAGTCTGGTAGTCTTAGTTTCAGCTTCATAGCAAACGGTTCACCCCACTTTTGCTCCCCTCCTGTGCCAACGAAAAACACAAAGAATGTTTATCACAGTCCCTTGTGGAAAGATTGACAGACTGCTGTCTCAGCATATCTAGCATACATTCGCAATAAAGCATACGGTAGCCATCCGAAGTGCTAACACAAACAGTCCGACATTAGAAATGCAGTTCATCATTGATGGTAGCAGAAGTCACCAACAGATCACCAGTTGCCCACGCGATCAATTTTATTCACATACGGGCACCACCAACATCGCGACGACAGGCATCGCGCTATTTTCTGAATCTACAGTTCACACCACCACGTTGGTCACAGTCGAAAAAACATTCCAAATTAAATTCGCAGCTCACAGTGTGACGCCATGCATTCAACTCATAAGCTGGACGACGAGACTATATCCAGTCTACAAATGGAGCAAAAATGCATCGGCCACTGTCCGGCAGAAGCAAACAATTTGCCTCTGCTTCGAACAGTGCCCCTGCCTAGCGTCCATTTTGACCGGAACATACATCCATCGGTGTATACGTGTGTCTATTCGGGTTTTGGATAACAGTTGTAGACATTTTCAAGGGTCTTTGAGTGCAATACGAGGTCACATTCTTCAGCTTTTCTGTTTTTGCCTGGAATTGCTGTTGTGACTTTGTAGTTAGGCTGTAGGGCTATGCTGTATGCCTGGATCATTTCCCACGTTGAAGGATCATTAGAAAGGATGTCACTGTTTTTTGTGCAGTACAATTTTGATAGATGGTGAAAGCTTTGTCTTTTCAGTCGGTTTTTTTTTTTTTTTTATTAAGTTATTTGCTATTCTGTGCATGGGGTTGTTGTTCATGCGTTTAAATTTTTCTGTTAGGGTAAGCACCTTTTCTTCCCTTCGAAGGCTCAAGCACTGGGAGCCACAGGTTGCCTCTAGTTCATTAATCGGTGTGCTTCTCATACCTCCAGTGATGATTCTGAGACCAGTGTTCTGTATTTTATCCAGTTTGTGTAGGTTTGATCTGGCTGCAGTGGAGTATGCTCCCATGCCATACTATCCGTTTCCAGTGTATACTTGTCGTACAGTGTTGGCATCAGCACCCCAGCTTGTTCCAGTAAGTTTCTTCATAAGTCTGAGCCTCAGGGTAGCTTTCTTTTGTGTGTCTTCAGTGTGGGAGCCCCAAGTTAGCCTTTTGTCAAATTTTACTCCCAAATATGTGGGGTTATCCTCTTTTGGAAGGATGTTGCCTTCTAGGTACAGATCAACCTGTTCTGGCTTTGTGGAAAGAGAGAACAAAGTTGAGACGGTTTTGGTCTGATTTATTGTGACTCCCCAAGAGTCTTCATTTCTCAACTGTATTTATAGCTTCATGCATTCTTGTTCTAGTTGTTCCTATATGTTCAGCTTGAGTCCATATGGCCAGGTCATCTGCATGCAGCGCCTTGTGAATGTGAGTCGTGAACTGTTTTGGGGGGTCAGTGATGAAAAGATGTAGTTCAAAAGACGTGTATTCAGTAAAGCAAGGATCCCTTTTTACGCCTTAGGCTCATCAGGCATATGGGAAAAGCACCAATATTTTTACCGACCAATCGGCACTCGGTGGGTAATGTGGTCAACATTACACCGGCCGCCTTTACTTCCTTAGGATATTCATCCTGGTACCCAGTTTAGACTGGGTCGACCTGCGACGCCCCATACCAGGATAAAAAACGTAGCCAGCAGTGGGTTTCGATCGCGGTATGTTGGAATTACGAGTCGGACTTGCAACGCCTAAACCACGTGCGCATTTTCAACGTTGTGTAAATTATTAGCGTTGTGTTCTTATGGATGTGAGCAGCGTTGGCTGTGACTGAGAAATTGAAGAATCTAAAAAAATAAACTAGCAAATTTACATCGGAAACTGAGAGTCGTTCTGCGTTGTTAACTGTAGAAAGTTTTATCTGTTATCAATTGAGAGAGATTCATTACAAGCGAACCAGAATTGTTACAGAGATGCTCACCTAAATTTACATGACAATGCCCCGGCTCACAAAACTGTGATCACACCTGAATTCCGGACGAAACACAATGTTCTATTGTTTCCCCTCCTGCCACACTCCATAGATCTTGCTCCCTTTGACTTCTTCTTTCTACCCGCAAATAGAAAATGATGAGAGGTCGCTCAATCGATGACAACGAAGAAATTCAAGCCAACGTGACGAGACAAATGAGGGTTGTTATAGAAAGTGCCTACCAGATATGCTTCTGTTGTTGGCAAGAAGGTCGGAATGAGTGCAGACAATTAGAAGGTAACTTGACTGAAGGAGATAAAACCGAATAACCGGTAGGCGTAGCAATTTACTCCGACAAACAACAACAAAAATAAAAACAAACTCGACCGGATTGTAATGATCAGCACTGTATGAACTTCCTGTTTTCGGCGCAAACTACAAAGTCGCCTTGTTGTTCTATTGTTACAATTATCTACATTTTGTAAATATACACCTGTGAATTCAACAGAAGATGTCAATGTAGATTTGACACAAATGTCTTTCCTTTTCTCTGGCTCCACGGACCCCAGATAATATTTAGAAATTCCAACCAGTTCTTGTGTATGGCTATTAAAAAAACAGAAGTTAGTGTCAGAACTTCACAAAAGTAACGGTGGCAAAAAAGACGAGTACGCAGTTGTTAGCTAACTGGAAACTACTGTATGTCTTGGAAAACAATAAGCTCACGAACATAACTTTTTACCTACGTCAGACGAGGATAGTCTGAGCAGTTCGTGAGATTGGGAAAACTGGAGAAGGTCGTGACAAGTGTATATTTTGATTCAGAAAGGGAAAAGAGGAAGTGGAAGAAGGTAAGGAGTGGACAGTAGGGGAAGAGTTAGGAGAAGAGCTGATAAGTAGAGGAGAGTTAACTAGTAAGAGAGTTAATTAGTAGAAGGAAAGTTGATTAGTAAAAGAAGTGTTGATTAGAGAGTTAATTAGTAGAAGGGAAGTTGATTAGTAGAAGAAGAGTTGATTAGAGAATTGATTAGTAGAAGGGAAGTTGATTAGTAGAAGGAGAGTTGATTAGAGAGTTGATCAAGGCAAGTTGATCAGTAGGAGGAGAGTAGATTAGTAGACAGGAAGTTGATGAATGGGCCGGTCCACTGGCAAGTAGAAGACTTTATACAAGTGATAAAAATAGTAGACAGAGCTGACACAGTCAATGGTGCCTAAACTAGACTGGTTGATAACAGGTCGTAGTTCGACCCAGACTAAAATGGGTACTAGGATGTAGGCCTATGTCCTGGGGAAGTAGAGACGGCCGGTGTAATGATGACCACATTACCCACCTAGTACCGGTTGGTCTGTAAAAACTTGGATGATCTTTCCATATGCCCGATGCGCCTAAGGGTGTTAAAACGGATTTTGACTTTTTTTTTTAACCATGTCGGCAACCCGATAACATTTCAGGCACATCTTCTAAGTCTTAATGTTTATGTTTAGACAACGGATCAACATCGTCGCACACGGGTGTTACCCATCAGTGTTCCGTGCTTCTTCTAACTCAAGCCTGAGTCTAAACATCTCAGGGCAGTGCACGAACTCTGTTGCACCGGCGGGGATCCTGAAATACTTTCGGCAGATTTTAAACTCCAAATTTTGCCCGGGCAGCGCCGTTAGGTTACACTTTTCGACTTCGAACTGCCAAGGGTTTTTCTACATGCGCAACAAAACACACGGTCATTCGAGCTTACTACCCAGAGACCAGGAGAAATTACTAGAAGTCCACGAGAACAAATTACAGCCTTCACTGGGGCTTGAACCCGGGATATCTAGCACTCAAGGCGGACGCCCTGCCTCGAGACCACGCAGCCACTAAATCATCTACGTCAAGAAATATTACAACCAACTTTATATGGGGGTACAATCGGTCGAAGTACCTCGGGATTTTTGCTGCAAAGGAGGGCTCGTACACAGACAATGCTTACTGTACCAGGACGTCGATCCTTTTAACATCCTATAATGCCGAAAATTGTGTCCGTGTTAAACAAATTCGTGCTAACCGTAGACGAGTAAAAATAATACGTCTCTACGTGAGCCAAAATTTGTTACTTTAACCGAATGGTCCTTTTCAGCAAGTTCATGTTAAAGAGGTTCTGTAATTTCTTTTACAGGCTGTGGGCTAAAGTGTATCTCCAACACAATGTCTCTCTGGTCGTGGCTGTGCACTCTCTCAGGACGCTGTTCGTCCATCTCTCCCACTTGTATCCTTGTCTACCTCCTGCTCTCCTACGATCGCTTTTTTTTTTAAACTCCAGTAAAAGTAAATTTCTGTGCCGTATTCACAATGAAAGTTGGCTAAAGTGTACCACTGTTGTCTTTGGGAAAATTATGTGGTGATGCCCCAGTCTCCTCCACACTGCGACTATCGTGTCCGAAAACCGTGAGAACGATTTTTTTTTTTTTTTTAATATATTGTTTTAATTTCTCGAGGAATTAACTGAAGTACTCGAGAAGCAACCAGTTTATCAGCCTGCTCATTTCCCTAAATACCTGATAGTTCTGGGTAGAACCACCGTGATAAAAGAGAACTTGGGCACGTGTGACAGCTGAAAGGATATACGGAATGAGACAAAATGGAAGAATCGGGGTAAAGATTCCTGACTGCTGGTTGTTAGAGGTGCCTGGAAGGGAAGGGAAGTATGGAAGGTGTGTCTGGAAGGGAAGGGAAGCATGAAAGGGTTTTTGGAAGGGAATGGAAGCATGGAAGGAAATGGACGCATGGAAGGGTGCCTGGTAGGGAATAAAAGCATGGAAGAGTGTATGAAAAGAAATGGAAGCATGGAAGGATGCCTGGAAAGGAATGGAAGCATAGAGGGGTGTCTGTTAGGGAAGGGAAGCATGTGGGGTTGTCTGGGAGGGAAGGGAATCATGGAAGGGTTTCTGGAAGGTGAACAAGGGAGGCTGTCGGGAAGGGAAGCATGGAAGGTTGTCTGGAAGGAAACGGAAGCATGGAAGGGTGTCTGGAAGGAAACGGAAGCATGGAAGGGTGTCTGGAAGGAAACGGAAGCATGGAAGGGTGTCTGGAAGGGAATGGAAGCATGTGTGGCTGTCTGGGAGGAAAGGGAAGCATGAAAGGTTGTCTGGAAGGGAAGCAAGGAAGAGGTTTTGGAAGGAAAGCATAGTGGGTTTTTGGAAGGCAAGGGAAGGGAAGCATGGAGAAGTTTATGGAAGGGAATGTAAGCATGGAAGAGAATGGAAGCATGTGGGGTTGTCTGGAAGGGAAGGGCAGCATGGATGGCTTTCTGAAAGGGGGGAAATGTGAGGCTGTCGGGAAAGGAAGCATGGAAGGTTGTTTTGGAAGGTAAGGGAAGCATGGAAGGGTTATGGAAGGGAAGCATGGAAGGGTTTCTGTGAGGGAAGGGAAGCTCGGAAACGTTTCTGAAAGGAAAGGGAAGCTTGGAACGGTGTCTGAAAGGCAAGGGCAGTATGGATGGGGGCTGATACATGTTTTTGGAGATTGCAAGGTGAGGACAAGTCACATGATGTTAGCGATGGCTGCGATCATGGTGTGGCTGGTTATGATAATGGTGTATGGTGATGACTGTGATCATAACTATTACTAAAATTATGGCGATGATGATGGTGGTGGTTGTAGTGGTGGTGATAATGATAATAATGGTTGTAGTAGTGGTAATAATGATGATGACGGTGTGATGATGTCGATGATAGTGGTGCTGATGATGATAGTGGTATTTTGATAATGATCATGGTGGTGGTGATTGTTATCATGATGTCACCATAGAGATGTTGATTGTTGTTTGTTGTGACTGTGGTGGTGGTAGCTATGATGGTACCGCTGATGGTGGTGGTGATGTTGATAGTGGTGTTGGTGATAATAATGATGGTGGTGATTATTATCATGGTGATGTTGATGGTGATCATGACGTCATTTCACCATGGAGATGATGATTATGGTTTGTGGTGACTGTGGTGATGTAGCTATGAAGATTATGATGATGATGACGATGACACATCCGATCTTTAATTTACCGCACTTTCTTTTGACATTTAACTGCCACACAAACGTTGCCCAGATACTGCCGTAGGACCGTTAAGTGTCAAGTTTTGACATTTACTGGATCACCGTGTAATGAGCTTTAGTGACCTACTCCTTTACTCCACGTCTTTTCTTCTTAGAAAATTCCCAGAAATACTAGAGTTTTTTTTTTTTTTTTGCATGTAATTTTATGAGGTTGGTTCCACATAAAATCTGTATTAGGTAATGTTAGACTTCACTGTCTAGAGTTTTCTTTTTGTTTTTGTTTTTTTGTTCACAGCTACGGACAGTTGATGTGGTTTAGCGGATAGATGCACGCCTGTGGATCGGAAGGTCTTGGGTTTAGGTCCTGACAAAGCCAGACTTTTTTCTAAAAATGAACTTGGCTCTCAGGTCGACCAGCTTTGAGTGGGTACCAGATGCAATCTTGGAAAGTAAAGGTGGCCGATGTGATGCTGACCGCATGATCCACCAAGTGCTGACTGTTCCATAAAATATAGGTCTAGCCCTATATGCCCAATACGCCTTAATGAGTGGCAAAGGGTTCTTTACAGCCACAGCTATAAGTACCACTACTAATGAGAACTACACTAACTACTATTGCATGTACAACTATAACTACAATTAAAACGACCACTACAATGGAAACAGCAAGTGCTAAAACAACAGCTACACAAACTGTCTTCAGTGAATGAATAAATCAAGAACACAGATGCTGCACTCTGGACATTGCCACACGTGCTTCGTCTCCTTCCTCGGTTGCCAGCGAAAACTCTATGAGTCAATAGTACCAGCTGTCACCTGATATAAGTCCAAGTCTGTTTCATACTTCAGCCCTGAATATTTTCAAGAAAAGCTGCCCCTCCCCCATCCTTTTTTTTTTAAACCCCAACCCTAAAATCACAATGAAATACTTCTTAAATTTAAGGTTGATATATATGTTCTTTTGCACTTAAACACAGAGAGCTTTAATCACGTTCATTTTATTGAGAAGTAGCTCACCACTAGAGGTGCGGCAGCAGCTAGCGCACCACCCAGAGGAGGTGGCAGCAGCCAGTCTATCAGTTTGTACACCGAATTGTCCTGGAGAGAAAATGCATGGTATGCTACTGCTGTGAGTCATATCACGTGATACAAACCACTCCGCGCGCTGAACGCCATTTTCTATTTCCTGAAGCATCCTCTGTGAGTCTTGTTACAATTACGCCATTTTAACCTGTGCAGCTCTCAAGAAACTGGAAAGCTGCAATTACAGCCTCCACCTCTATTCTTAAACAGGAAGGATGTTATGACAATACACTATAGGCTTTCTGTTTCGAACAATGTCCTTTCACTTGTGCGATAAAAACCAAATCTAAATCAACACTGCCCTTATAAATTATCTTTACCGCTGGTATTGACCACTTGGTGGTGAAGACGGGGATGGCGGATAGCGTGAGTCTGGGAGGTGGGCTACTTACAGCCGCCAGCAGTGGCGGATTGACGTAAAAGGTAACTGGGAGGCGGGATACTTACAGCCGCCAGCAGTAGCGGATTGACGTAAAAGGTAACTGGGGGTGGGCTACTTACAGCCGCCAGCAGTAGCGGATTGACGTAAAAGTTAACTGGGAGGTGGGCTACTTACAGCCGCCAGCAGTGGCGGATTGACGTAAAAGGTAACTGGGAGGTGGGCTACTTACAGCCGCCAGCTGTAGCGGATTGGCGTCAAAGGTAACTGGGAGGTGGGCTACTTACAGCCGACAGCAGTAGCGGATTGACGTAAAAGTTAACTGTGAGGTGGGCTACTTACAGCAGCCAGCAGTGGCGGATTGACGTAAAAGGTAACTGTGAGGTGGGCTACTTACAGCAGCCAGCAGTGGCGGATTGACGTAAAAGGTAACTGGGAGGCGGGCTACTTACAGCAGCCAGCAGTAGCGGATTGACGTAAAAGGTAACTGGGAGGCGGGCTACTTACAGCCACCAGCAGTGGTGGATTTACCTTAAAGGTAACTAAGCTGCAGCTCAGAGCCTCACAGGGTGCTTATGCCTCAAACAATTCTTTTTTTTTTTATTAAATATTAAGTATTGAATTTTTTCAACACATGCTATATTCTTTTAATATTATGTTTCCAGTCATATTTTAACAAGTAAGAAAAATGTTTCAGGACTGTGCAAATTAGGATGTAGGACTGTGCACATTATGATGTAGGACTATGCACATTATTATGTAGTACTGTGAACATTAGGATGTAGTACTGTGAACATTAGGATGTAGGAGTGTGCACATTAGGATGTAGTACTGTGAACATTAGGATGTAGTACTGTGAACATTAGGATGTAGTACTGTGAACATTAGGATGTAGTACTGTGAACATTAGAATGTAGTACTGTGAACATTAGGATGTAGTACTGTGAACATTAGGTTGTAGTACTGTGAACATTAGGATGTAGGACTGTGCACATTAGGATGTAGTACTGTGAATATTAGGATGTAGTACTGTGAACATTAGGATGTTGGACTGTGAACATTAGGATGTAGGACTGTGAACATTAGGATGTAGTACTGTGAACATTAGGATGTAGTACTGTGAACATTAGGATGTAGTACTGGGAACATTAGGATGTAGTACTGTGAACATTAGGATGTAGTACTGTGAACATTAGGATGTAGTACTGGGAACATTAGGATGTAGTACTGTGAACATTAGGATGTAGTACTGTGAACATTAGGTTGTAGTACTGGGAACATTAGGATGTAGTACTGGGAACATTAGGATGTAGTACTGTGAACATTAGGATGTAGGACTGTGCACATTAGGATGTAGTACTGTGAACATTAGTGTGTAGGACTGTGCACATTAGGATGTAAGTCTGTGCAGATTGGGATTTAGCAGTGTGCAGATTGGGATTTAGGACTGTGCAGATTGGGATTTAGTACTGTGCAGATTGGGATTTAGTGCTGTGCAGATTGGGATTTAGTACTGTGCAGATTGGGATTTAGTGCTGTGCAGATTGGGATTTAGCACTGTGCAGATTGGGATTTAGTACTGTGCAGATTCGGATTTAGTACTGTGCACATTAGGATTTAGGACTGTGCAGGATTTGCCCTCGACAGAGAAGAAGAAAAAAAACATTAATCCCTTACCATGGAAAAATTGCCTAATAAACAGCATTTTGTCTCAAAAGCGCCACGACGGATTGACTTTTGAGTATAAAAGTACATAAGGCGGGAGATCTGGCAAGAGACATAGTTTCTTTCAGGCAGACTGTGATGAGAGCGACATTCTGCAAACCACCTGCTACATGATGACGATGATGATACTAAGGAACAATCCTGGGCCTTCCGTGTGAAAGCGAAGCTTTCCAACCGCTCCTAGAAACAACAATAACAACAAAAACAACAAGATTTCATTTCCCGCGTCACTGAAAACAACTCTCCAGAGTGCTTCAATTGCCAGTTTTCTGGGTCAAAGAAAACAAAACAACCCAGTGGCTGCTGAAACATAAACGAGACAGAGGTCGAGTGTGACGCTGTTTAAGTGTGAGCACGCCATTAAAAAGAACCATTACATGAAATAAGTTTCTCAATCTGGAAATACTGTCCGAGACAGCTAGTAATTTGCAATGCAATTACCCAGTGCATCATGTTCAATCAGCTGAGGAAAATTGGATACCAAGTGTCGACAACAAATTCAGGATCTGGTTATTTGAACTATAACCTTTGAACGTGTGACCTTATCTACGTTTCCATGAAGAGATTAGTAATTCGAGACTGGCTTAATTATGTCTCATTTGAGGTTTGAGGTTTCAACAACGAGCCAACATCTTGGCACACGGGTATTTACCCATAAGTGCTCCGTTCTTTTTCTAACTCAAGTCGAAGAAGCACAGCACAGTGCACAGACTCTGTAGCACCGGCGAGGATCCTGAAATACTTTGGTAGATTTTTAACTCCACTTTTCGATTTCCAACTGCCGATCTCACTACCCTACTACTACTCACTATGTACCTTGGGGAATTACTAGAAGTCCAAGTCCACGTGGGAAAAAAGGAAAAAATCCCCAGTCCTTACAGGTGGAACCGGTAACATGGAACCAGGAACCTCTAGCACTCGAGGCGGACACCTTATCTCGAGACCACGCAGCCCCCTAGGTATTTTTTAAACGACGTATTTCACAAATATTTAATAAACATTCAAACCAGGGCATTTCTCCTCAGTGAATGTTGGTTCATAAGAGAACAAGTCGGCACAGAACCTATTCTGGATTACATACAAAGACAGCAAGTGAAATGGTTTGCCCACTTAGAGAGAATGCCTTGTGACACCATACCATACAAAGCATACATGGAAAGAGAAGAAGGACGTAGAGCACGGGGTAGACCAAGAACAATATGGAAGGATAACATCAGAGAAACTCTACAACAGTACGATGTGCTTATGGTCGAGGCAGCCAGAAGAGCTAGAAACAGAACCTTATATCTCCCTCGACACCCACAGCGGTAAAAGAGGAAGTGAAGAAGAAGAAGAAGAAGAAGAATGTTGGTTACAACAAATCGACAAAAATACTGTCTCTCGTGCTTTTTTTTTTTTTTATCACTCTTTGAAATCCTTTTTATAAGGTATTCTTATAGGATTCTGAAGGCGGCCAATGTCAAAGAACTGTGTAAAAAACTAGTTGGTAGGTAAGTTAAGCTAGTTAATCTTCATTGCACCTGGGACAAGTCCATAAGCGCGCTGATCGCATCTTCAGTATGTCCCTCAGCGTGTGGCCACAGATAAAAGCGGTTCTGTGTTAGTTTACGATGTTTCTTTGGCTACCTGTATAGTGTTCATGTTTGGAGTCACCTCGTTAAACCTGAAGTTCTTGTAGTCTTTTGAGTGTTGTCCTATGAATCATCTTCTCCTCCTGCCTCCTTGAGAGTATTGAGAATGTCGGCCTGGTGCATTGCTTTTCCTTCACCTACTCTGAAGATAATATTTGTCTGGAAGAATTACATCAGCCCCCCAAAAAAATTGTTTAGGTTGATTCTGCGACGTCCTGTAAAGGATACGCAACTAACTAACCGTGGCTCTGTCAGCAAGCCAATCATCTCGTTCCTTCCCTCACACCCTGGAGTGTTGCCATTGGATAATAATATAGGTAGGTAAAAGTCAATGATCCTTTTTCCATCAGTGACGCACAGAGCATTTGCTGTTAGCTTCATCTTTTATAAACCAATCATTACTCAATGGAGGATGTTATCAAAATCACACCAGTTGCCTTTACTTCCCAAGACTTTACCGGGTACCCACTGAAGGCCGGGTCGACCTGAGAGCTAAGATAATTTTTGGAGAAAGAGAAATCAGAATCGATACGGACTGCTTAATTATGTAGTCTCTAGTCGCAAAGTGTATTCTTTCGTTTATGCGTGTGTTCTTTTAAAACGAATTATTCTTGTGTTTATAAAGCTTCACCGCTTTTCACCCATTTCTTTTCCTGTTGAATCTAAGCCACTGTTACTTTCTCCACCACAACGTAGTACTGTTACAGACACGATAATTAGCCAAATTCTACAGACATTTACTAGAATAGAAACTACAGAAAAACTCAAGGACTTCGTATACTTACTGGCGCAGAAGGTAAATGGTGCTGTCTATATATGTACAGACTAATTTACACTATGGGTTACCTGATATAGTTAGTTAGTTAGTCCGTCAGTCAGTCAGTCGACAGATTATCCTCATTGCACATCGAACTATTCAGTTCATAACTGCTCGGATCCCCTCCTCAGTAAATTCTGCAGGGTGTAGCGGCTCATGACACCAGTTCTCTGTTGGGATCTCCTTCTCCTTTGGCTTCCTGCATAGTAGTCTCTGGTCTGGCCGCAGCCCTTTGAACATGCTGTAAATTACAGTCTGTTCATGGCTGCAGATTCACAGTCACCACTTGGTTGTTGCAAATCTCTCACTCCTCAAAAAGAATTCAGCATATTCGCCTGGCCCATAGTTGAAGTAAGTTGTCTTTTGCTCATGTTAGGCTGGTCCTACCGGAGATCTCATGATTAAAAAACTTAGTCTTGATGTGGAATGAAAATTTTTTTTTAATACAGTCATCATATGTCTTTGTTCTATAAAAATGTCTTTATGTACAAAAAAATATGTTGTGGGGAGCAGGAGGGCGGGGGGGGGGGGGGGGTGTGTTGTTCTTGCGTTTCTTGGCTATTATTGAAATATGTCCGTAGTGAAGGAGTGGCCATATCAATACTAAGTCCGCCCCTGTCACCCATCATATATACACACAGATACACACACTCACATACACATATATTATATATGTATATTGTTAAATATATACAGACTAAATAACAAACATTAATCATAAATATTTGCCAATGATTCACAGACATTAACATACATACAGATATTACATACCAAGCGGTTTCCTAGTATTGACCTCCTAAATGAGCTGTAGTGGGGGAAACATGAAAACCCTTGTAAAGGATGGAGAAAATAAATGCTGCAGCCAAAGAAAAATAGGCCATTAAAAAATGGACATTTCCTTGAAGCTAGCAACGAAAATAAAGGAAACGAACGAAGGGCAACGTTCGTATTCTGCTCTAAAAATACAAGGTATTCGCCCCTTTTTCCAGCTTTTCTCTGTACTGGAAATCGTCTATTGCCTTGTTGTTCTGTTCATCGTTTGCGACCTTCTAATTCCCGCCACTGTCAGTTGTGGCTGCGTGGTTTATTTTTTTCCATTGCTAATTCTGTCCACCAAACTCTACGCCCCTGGAGAGCTAAGACGGGCTCTCTCTGCAAGAAGTTCCTGTTTTTCCCTTGAAATGGCCTTACCGTAAAGCTGCTAATTTTTGTTATGTTGCATTTCTTTATTTCAAATCAATGGCTGGAGGCACTGAGGACAGGAGGGATGTGTAACTAGGTCGTAGAAAAATGGGGTTGGGAGGAAGGTGGGGGGGGGGGGGGGAGTGTTCAGTTTGGATTTTGGGGACGTTATGTATGGTACTGTTTTCTGGCTATCAATTCTTCTTCTACGTCTTCTTCTTCTTCTTTTTCTTCTTCTTCTTCTGCGATCACCTTGACAGGGCGATTGGTACACTGTGTTGTGGTTATTTGTACCTTTTAGCCCAACACATCAGATTAACTTAGTGATAAGAAAAGATAAAATTTATCGCGAGTGAATTATTTGCCGTCCTCTTTAGGATGACATTTTTCGTTATTTCAAGCCCCACCCTGGCTCTTGCCACGGGCCGCAATATAGCCAGGCCATTAATATGGCCAGCTGGCTGAACGCGGTTTCTGGGACCTCTCCACGGTGATCCTCATTCGCATGGTGGCATATTGTGTCATCGGGTGTTTATCGCTTGTGTGATGTCCTGGTGGGGTAGAAAGTCAGTCAGTCAGAGACATCAGATTTCAGCCCAAAAAAATACTTAATTAGTCCTCACTGATGGTGGGGAGGTTGGGTGCCCCCTTCCCCACTTGCCCACTTGGGGAGCGCTGTAAGTGTCTGTGCTCCCTTGTTCGAACATCTATGCTCCAAGTATAATATTTTCCCTTGAAATGGCCTTACCGTAAAGCTGCTAATTTTTGTTATGTTGCATTTCTTTATTTCAAATCAATGGCTGGAGGCACTGAGGACAGGAGGGATGTGTAACTAGGTCGTAGAAAAATGGGGTTGGGAGGAAGGTGGGGGGAGTGTTCAGTTTGGATTTTTGGGACGTTATGTATGGTACTGTGGTGGGGCTTGCTATTAAAAATTATTATTATTATTATTATTATTATTATTATTATTATTATTATTATTATTATTATTATTATTATTATTAAGTCAAATGCCCAAAGTGGCGATAACATGATATTATATACCAATGCTTGTTTCCCTTTCTTTTCATTCGCCCCATCTCGAGGACTCCGACATTCGTAGAAATTTCCCGGGAAAGTCAAATAGTATAGGGGTGTTAAGGTGTGAAATGAACGCCGTTGTCCACAAGTAACTGGGTTTCTCTTCTCTGTACATCCGAAACATGACTTACTGATCGGATAAATGACTGACTGACATTTTTTTTAAAGGCTTCTACCGAAGGGTGTGATCATCCCTGCTACTCACACAGTCGCATCCAGGATGTTGACTTAACAGAACAATTACTGGATACCAGTTCAACCTGTTAAGAAGTTATAATTATGGCAAACGTAACGGCTATCTGTGGATGTGAGAAGTATCCACTTTAACAGAATGCACCGATTATACAGTATATATATATATATATATATATATATATATATATATATATATATATATATATATATATATATATGAAGTGTATCGATATCCAGGACTTCCTTTCCTACACTTTATGGTGAGCACCGGACACCATTTTAGACCCTTGGTGGTGAATACCGGCACCATTTTCTTCAAAAACGTTCAGCCTACATCGGTAAAACATGCATACCGTTGGTCCTGTCAGTATTTGGGTCAGTCAGCTTTGATGGCATCAAAACTGCATGTCCTTTTCATGGCCCCTGGTGGCGCGCAATGCTAAGCCATTTTTAGGGCGCACATTATCTAGTCACAATTATAACCTAAAGCTCCTTCTTCAGGGATGTTGGTTTAACGTGAATTTTTTTATTTTTTTTTGGCCAGCAAAGCAACGGAAGGCAGCAAGCCGGGGTGGGCTTTGCAACCTCGCCTCACTGAAGGAGATGCCCAGCATTGACCCACATCAACTGTGTGTGAGTATGTTTAGGTGTCTTCCGAAATGCGGAGCGTGTGTGAGAGAAGTGGGAAATTCGAATGAAGGGGCTTAAAGAATAGGACATTAGCAGGGCGGATATAACGCGACTGGGATGAGGGTAGGGGAGTAGGGGATTCTAACGACGAGTTCCACATTTAGACTGCTGTAGTCCCAGAAAGAAATAATAAAGAACATGTCTTTATTGAAGGGTAGGCTGAAGTGGAGCTAGTGACAGTTTGGAAGCGACGTCGCCACATCCCAAATTGGATGGTATTAATAGGCCGGGTGTTTAAAAGTGCTACTGAATTTAATTACAATAAATCGCTATCATTTCTAGCAGGGGCAGAACTGCAAAGTACAGATCTTGGTACAGCCGTCCTGTGTACCACAGTTTAGTCCAGTTTTTCCCAAAGTAGGGGCTGCCCCAACCCTCCTGGAGCAGTAGAGGGGGTGGGGGGTCACGAGGACTGTCCAGGGTCTAAACACCTCGGTCAAACTTGGGGGGAGGGTGCAGGGGCGCTCTCATGGCGGTAACAGTCTCATGTGGAGATGGAGGTGGAAGGGGTACTTTGTTCTCAGAAAATGTATATAAATAAACACATAAATAAACATGCGAGTGACGTAAAAACAATGGAACCTACCAATCAAATGTCTTTCTCAAATACTTGTGTATTCTAGACATAGCATTTACGATCTACTGTGTTTGTAAATCGTTGCTGTATTTGTTATTTGACATTAGCTTATATAAATTTAATAACAAGAACAAAAATAATAATAACAACAATAATAATAATTTCGTTAACATATTCTGCTATTTCAATGGGTTGAGAAGAATTATGTCCGTATTCCATAGTTGTGGATTTCAAGCTGTATGACAGACATGGCCAATGAAGTCACTTTTTTGAGGGGTTCCTAGCTAACCATGTTCTTAGTGCACTTATTTCCATGCCATTTCGCACATGCCATTTGAAGGTGACAGGTTCGATTCCCGGCAAGGTAAATATAGTTTTTGATTTTTATGTTGTCTAGTGTGTTCTTCTGTCTTTCTACTTCTTTCTGTAAGTGTCGATTGATACGTTGTCTGTTGTTAATTACATTTAATACAGAAAATTAGTGGGAGCCTCAAGGTGCTTAAACCTTGTTTAACTGTGCAATAATAAAATTATTATTATTGTTAATAGTGCTATTTTTATGTGCTGACTCGACATCATCAAGTGCCTGACCGCCTGGTGTAGGCGATCAGGAGTCTCCACAATCTGCGATCTTCAACGGCGTTTATCAGTTCGTGTGTTGACACCCCTCCACGACGAAAGGCTGTCAAGAATGTTCTCTCTGTCTCTCTTTCCGCAGAACTTTTAAATAGACACAATATGTTCCATTTGCCCTCTTTTTCACAGGTTAGTTGCGTATCCTTTACAGGACGTTGCAGATACAACCCCAACAGCTCCTGGCTGTTGTGTGGTTTCTCTAGGCAAATTTACGTCCAGTAGTTTGCCATTGATGTTTGCACGGTCGGCCCTCTGATACCACTGTCGAAATCGAAACCAACGCAAGGCGCATGGCCCGCAGTTGGGATCGAACCCGGCACCCGGCTTTCCTCTTTTCATAACATAACCGAAAAAAAGTGATGACTCTCTTTCTGATATGTGTGATAAACTGTCTTCGAACCTTAGCCTTTTTCAAAACTGTTGGGTTGGTAATAATTAATATTGATGTGTCATCATCATCATCATGATCATCATCATCATCATAAACCACTTCTGCCGTTAAGGGCCGTGGGGAGGTATAATTGGCGATCCATTGCACGTTTGCTGCCACTGACTGTCATGCCGTGAAGGCGTAGAGTGTCTTTAATGTTGTTGATCCATTGTTTCCGCGGCCGTCCTCTTGCTCTTGTAGCTGATCTTCTGAGACGTGGTGCTTGTGATGGTATTTGATCTTGCTGCATTCTAACGAGATGGCCAAACCACTTGATTTGCTGTTTCCCTATGAATCCAAGACAAGGTGTCGTTTCCACAATTTGCCTGATAGTTTCATTATTCACTCGATCTCGGATGGTTAGACTGGCTGCTTTTTTCAGACACCTAAGATGACGTGTAGCTAATAAAATAATATGTTTGAAATAATCTTATTACTGGGGGTGGGGGTTAGTGGAAAGGGGGGGGGGGGTCTATACACCATGGGTTGTAAACCCTTTGGCTTGGAATTATGGATATCGCAACCCTTCGGCCATGATTCCGTAAATCTGGGAAATGTGCGGCTTCTCTGCCTACAACGAGCGTGAATGAACTCGGACCCAGGGTTGCCCGATAAAAAACTTCATTTTATGCCAAACCATTGCCCAAAATATGTCAGAAAATGCCAAATAAAGTTAACATTGCACCCACTTCACATCAAAAAGCTCTAGATTGAATAGACTGAATTCCTCAATGTCATCCTAACTGGAACCAGTGGAAGATACAGCGTAAACCTTTTGGGATGTAAAATCTGTAAGCATTTTCTCAGACGGGATGAAGTCTTTGTACCTCATCTATAATGAATCACTTATTTTCAGTAGTGGTTTTTTTTTTTTTTTTTTTATCCAGCATTTATTCTAGTAGATTAACATAAATTACAGAGGGCCTTGGTTTATCGAAGTCATGATCCGTTTAGGAAGACACCAATACAATAAGAAATGGAGTTAATCTCCGATACTCCGTACCAGGACATCCCAACAAAGTCAAACTGAAATAAAGTTGTTAACTGTAGGTCTACATTCCTTTGAGTAAATCTTCGTGTTTCTAACCATGCAGAAAATGTGAGCACATTTTGATAAGAAAAGCCAGGAAAACCCCAAATGTGCCAAAATATGCCAGTTCATTATCTTATGCAAGTTCAATTTCATATATGCCAAATTTGCGGAATCTGGCATCAAAAATGCCAGTATGGCAACCCTGCTCGGACCGCAAGAGTTTGTCACCCGGTAGCCACATCGCTTCTTTAACCAGGCCCCAATCATATTTAATGTATAAAAAAAAAGAGAATGTTTTTATATGGTGGTGGGATTTCTGCTCTTGAAGGGGTGAGGTGGGAAAAGGGTGAGGGGGTTTCAAGGTTTCTTTGTATGCCACTGTATGCCATATCTTCATTTTGTTCTTTGCTTTGCTGGATTTTTAAAAAAAATCGTCACGATTAACCAGCATCCCCTAAGAGGAAGTTTTAGGTTATAATTGTGACTAGTTTATGTGCACCACATTAAAAAATGGCTTCGCATTGCACGCCCTATAAAGCCCTAAAAAGGACTCTTGCAGAGTTAGTGCGGTCAAAGGAGACAGACCCAAGATGGCCATAGCAGCCCGCTACCTGCGGAAAGCTCACCCGCCTACTTCGTGGAAACAAGAAAAGTCACGACCAATCAGTAAAGTAAGTAAAGGACGGTTTTCAGCGCCTTTAGGCGTATAGGGCATATAGGGCTAGACCTATATTTTTATAGACCAATCGGCATAAGATTGGTGATGTGGTCAGCATCACACCGACCGCCTTTACTTCCCGGGACTGCACCCGGTACCCACTCAAGGCTGGGTCGACCTGGGAGCCAAGGTCATTTTTTTTTTGTAAAAAGTCCGGCTTCCCAAGGGAGCGAACCCACGACCCTCCGATACGTGGCGAGCATCTAGGCGCTCGGCCACGACGGCTTCCCTGCTGGTTTCTACAACTACAGAATGGTCAGTCACGTGGCTAAAAAAGTAAGTTAGATGCAGATATTGAAGACTAGCTTTAAACACGGACCATAACGTTCACATCCTCTTTGTGGGATACGATTTTTACTGATTTGGAAGCCCCACCCTGGCTCTTTCCGGGGTCCCTAAATATGGCCGGGCCTTACATATGGTCTAACGGCTAAACGGGGTTTCCAGGACCTCTTCACGGGTGATCCTCATCCGCATGGTGGCACGTTGTTTCACCGGGTGTTTATCGCTTGTGTGATGTTCTGGTGAGGTACAACTCACCTACCTACCTATCTAGTACTCTAATGTCACATAAAACCACATCTCGTTCGCTTCGAGATTTCGTAAGAAATTCCTAGGGATCCCTAAAGGTTTCCCTAGACAATATCATATTATGGGAGGGAGGAGGGTGGGGGATTAGAGCTAGTGTTAAATGAGTAAGGAAGAAGACGAAGAATAAAAGAAGAAGATGATGACGATGATGATGATACTGATGATGAAATCACAAATAGAAAACTGCCATCAATTCATTAAAGCTGGGAAACAAAAATACTGATAGACGAATTGTGTGTGTTGTTGTTTTTTTTTTTTTTTTGGTTTAGAAATGCAAAGAATGCTATGGAATGACAGAGTAACAGAGACACTTTCTCGAGAGGTAGGGGGCTGCGTGGTCTCGAGGCACGGTGTCCGCCTCGAGTGCTAGAAGTTCCGGGTTTAATCACAGTTAAGGGCTGGGATTTTTTCACGTGAACTTGGAATTCTGGTAATTCCCCTCTGGTCTTTGGGTAGTGAGATCGGACATCCATGTGCATTTTTACGCACGTAAAAATTCTACTAGCATTTGGAAATTGAAAAAAGTAGCCTAACGGCGCTTCCTGGGCAAAATTTGGAGTTAAAAACCGACCCTAAGTATTTCAGGATCCCTGCCCGTGCTACAGAGCCTGTGCACTGTGCTATGCTTCTTCGGACTCGACTTGAGATACAAAAAGAAGGGAGCACTAATGGGTTACTACCCGTGTGCAATGATGTTGATGTGTTGTTCAAAACCTCAAACCTCAATGACAACCATATACTGACTGAAGAAATCAGAGGCAGACAGTCAGTATTGTTGGGCTTCTTATGAGAAGGAATCGCCTACAGCGACAACCCTACAGACAACAAAAACACCTATAAGAGCTATAAACAAAGAGACGGTTGAACAGATGGGTCATGGGAGACACTGGAAGAGAGGTTTATAGACATATGTCTGGCCCTGATCCTAATGACAGCATTAACCATCTAACAAGAAGGGACCAGGCCACCATCTTCATACTCAGAACACAACATACTTCACTCAATGGACACTCAAACAGAATACAGCCACAAAACTCTCCAGAGTGCCAGCTATGTAACTACCCACACGAAACTGTTGACCATCATCTCTTTGAGTGCCCAAAACTCAACGAAACTAGAAGAATGCTACTCCCTCCGAGAAAAGACGAGTGGAACACGGAGGAAGAGAACAACTTGTGAAAACATATAAATTCCACTACATGGCATTGGGCCAAAGGGCGAAAACTCATGCGCCGCTGGATCAATAACAACAACAACAACAACAACAACAACAACAACATGAGAAGGAATAGACCCGATAAACTGGTGAGAGCTGTGCATCATCGGCGACTGGGTCGCCAATTGGCTGGCCGGCAGACGACTTTTTATTTGGGTCTTTGGTTAGTTTGACATTAGTCTCCCCAAAATAGAGTAGGTCACTTTTAACTCACAGGTTTGTGGGGCTGGTCGACTTTCCTGAAGGTTACGAACGTGTCCCGCTTTGTTGTTTGGTTTCTACGATGTTTTGTATTTACGTTTTCTTTCCGAGAAAGAGAATATCTATGACATAGTTTGAAGCAATCTCTAGGGGTGTTGTGTTAGACCCAGTTTCTCCATGTTTTTGGAGTGTTAAAAGAGCTGACGTGCTAAAATATACAACACGCGATATCAACGGCATTGCGGAACAACCCCTGTAACCGTGTGCGAAGTTAGCGGAGCTCAGGAACTACTAATCAGAAGTAAACTAGTGTGCATATGGGCGGGATCCGGGAAGACTAATGTCGAACAAACCATGTCATTCTTCTTTGATCATTGCTACTTGATGGTAAACAATGCTAAACCATTTTATATTACCCAAATAATCTAGTTACAATTATAACTAAAAGCTCTTCCTTTGTGGATGCTGGTTAAACGTGACGATTGTTTGTGTCACGGTTAGCACTACATGTGTGCTTCAGCCCTCCCTGCCATCTAAGAAAGTTCTACTGTTTACTGTTTGTTTATACAGTTCTTTTATAAAGTCTGACTATGCTTTGTATGCAGATCAAATTTGACCCCAAAAACATTACGTCAACAAAAACGCTAAACAGGTCACTAAATTAGTTACCATAGCCACGGCTGTCAATCTAACGCTGTTTTGAGGAAGTCTAAAAGTACCAATTAAATATTCATTATAACGTATTCAGCAAATTTCTAACCGTATTGCGAACAAGAGGATGTTTATCAGGATATCTTGTAAATCTTTGGGCAGCCACCCGTGTCTGTCAAGCACAATTTCAAAACACTTGTTCAATTTAAAACAAACAAAAAATCTTTCTTCTGTTGTAAACACCATTCTGTGTTGAGTGCATATAATTACTCCACCAGCCGATAGCTATTCACTGCATATTGCTTCACAATTGTCTTTTAAGCACATTTTGTAATCTTCTTTTTTCTTCAGCATTCTGAGCCCTTGAGGTTCATTGCTGCAGATATCACCCGCCTCCATTCATCTCTCTGTTTGGCCTTCTTCAGCATTCTGAGCCCTTGAGGTTCTTTGCTGCAGATATCACCCGCCTCCATTCATCTCTCTGTTTGGCCTTCTTCAGCATTCTGAGCCCTTGAGGTTCTTTGCTGCAGATATCACCCGCCTCTATTAATCTCTCTGATTGGCCTTCTTCAGCATTCTAAGCCTTTGAGGTTCTTTGCTGCAGATATCACCCGCCTCCATTCATCTCTCTGGTTGGCCTCCTTTAGCATTCCGAGCCCTTGAGGTTCATTGCTGCATTTATCACCCGCCTCCATTCATCTCTATGGTTGGCCTTCTTCAGCATTCTGAGCCCTTGAGGTTCATCGCTGCAGATGTCACCCGCCTCCATTCATCTCTCTGGTTGGCCTTCTTCAGCATTCTAAGCCCTCGAGGTTCATTGCTGCAGATATCACCCGCCTCCATTCATCTTTCTGGTTGGCCTTCTTCAGCATTCGGAGCCCTTGGGGTTCATTGCTGCAGATATCACCCGCCTCCATTCATCTCTATGGTTGGCCTTCTTCAGCATTCCGAGCCCTTGAGGTTCAATGCCCCAGAGATCACCAGCCTCTGTTCATCTCTCTGGTTGGCCTTCTTCGGCATTCTGAGCCCTTGAGGTTCATTGCTGCAGATGTCACCCGCCTCCATTCATCTCTCTGGTTGGCCTTCTTCAGCATTCCGAGCCCTTGGGGTTCATTGCTGCAGATATCACCTGCCTCCATTCATCTCTCTAGTTGGCCTTCTCTTTCCAATTGGTGACACTGTTTGCAGGTCTGTCTGGATATTATCTCTCCATAGTCTTCTGTGTCTGCCTCGTGGTCTACGACGATTCATCTCCCCGGTGAATACTTTTACTTCTCTGTCATCTGACATTCTCTCAATATGCCCCGGTCTATTTGCCCTCAAGATGCCAATGATCAATAGTGATTTAAACAGATTATAAATTTCGTTTTTGCTTCTTACTCTCCATTCACCGCTATTTGCATCTTTGATGGGTCCAAAGATGCGTCGTAAAAGTCATGTTTTCGAAAACATGTAGTAAGGCTTCATCTCTGTAAGCTGTGCTCCAAGTTTCAGAGCCATATAAAACGACTGGTCTTATCAACATTTTATATATTTTGAAAATAGTGTTGCGAGACAAAAACTTTGACTTTAGCAGATGTTGAAAGGCATAGTATACTTTATTTCCAGATTGTATTTCTTCTCTCTGCATACTGGAACAGCTGAAGTTTGCACCCAAGTACATTTTATAATAACGTCGTATAATTCGTTTCGCAGATTTGTTCTGCACACAAAGTATAGGTAGCCTTTAAAAGAACTCGACATTTTATCATATTAATCCTAATGGTATATTTTGTGTTCTTAGCACATTATTATTATTATTATTATTATTATTATTATTATTATTATTATTATTATTATTATTATTATTATTATTATTATTATTATTATTATTAATATTATTATTATTAATATTATTATTATTATTATCATTATTATTAATATTAATTTTTTTTTATTAAATAACATATTCAGGCGATGTCTGTGGCTTAGGCATTGCGAGTCCAACTAGTAATTCCAACGTAACGCGATTGAAACTCACTGCTGGCTGGTTGGATTGTGTTATGGTATATGGCGTCGTAGGTCGACACAGCCTTAAATGGGTACCAGGATGGCTGTCCTAGGGAAGTAAAGACGACCAGCGTAAAGCTGACCATATTACCCACCGAGTGCCGATGGTCTGTAAAAATATGGGCGCTCTTCCCATATACCCGATGCGCCTAAAGGCGTGAAAAGGGATCTTTACTTACTTGAAAACTAGCCGTAAGACTTGTGATCAACCCTCTTCCTACGTTTATTGGTAATTCCATACAAGATATACTTCTCTTAACTCCGTACGTTTCATGCAACTCTTACAATAATCTACTATATTGGAATGCTTCTCTCTCTCTCTCTCTCTCTCTCTCTCTCTCTCTCTCTCTCTCTCTCTCTCTCTCTCTCTCTCTCTCTCCCTCTCTCTCTCTCTCTCCCTCCCTCCCTCTCTCTCTCCCCCTCTCTCTCTCTCTCTCTCTCTCTCTCTCTCCCTCCCTCCCTCTCTCTCTCTCTCTCTCTCTCTCTCTCTCTCTCTCTCTCTCCAGGATTGCAGACTATAGGATAAACATCTCAAGGATGAGAATCATACAGGTACAAATCGCCGGAACGCACATTTAACTGTATTGCCATATCTTCTTTTTCTGCCTGTCTAACCCCCAGTGGAGTATAGGCGCTCAACCAACTCACGCCAACTCTCCATGTCCTACCCATCTTTTTAACTTCTCTCTCTAGCTCCCTTTTACATGTGTGTGTGTGTGTGTGTGTGTGTGTGTGTGTGTGTGCGTGTGTGTTGGGGGGGGGGGGTCTTTCTTTATTTCTATGCCCCTGTGGGTTCTTCAAAGACATTCTAGTTATATTGCCTTCGTTTTTTCTCAATGTGGATCCTATCCAACGCCAGCTTCTTGTCCCCACCTCTTGGTTTACTGAAACTTGTTCAGATCTCGCGTAAAGCTTTACATTAGTGTTTCTATCATACAGTTTAATTTCCTCTATTCTGCGCAGGCACTAGTTAATGAATGTCTGTAGTTTGTTCGTAATTGTCTGGGTGCCTAATTAGCGCAGTCGATAGAAGACTCGCTTTCAAATGCAGCTGCTACTCATTGCAGCCCAAAGCCGGTATTCCAAACAGGGCGGTTCCCGGGGTTCAGCCAGCCTCTAGGTAATGTGTACCAGAGTTAACACTCTGGGGTAAATTAAGGAACGTCGCTGTAGCTACGGAGTTTCGTACGGACGGCGACATGGGCGTAAAGTTTCTCATTAGCTGTCCGTACTGGTAGCAGAGCATTTATGGTTTGCAACCGTTTGCAATGACGCTGGTTCACATCTCCCGACTTTACCTTCAGTAATTGTCTTAGTTCTCCGTGTTTCCGCTCCATACAACAGTACTGATTTGACATTAAAATTAAAATTCTAAGTTCAGTAACAGTTTTGATTTCTTTTGACCTCCACAAATTCCCCAGTGCAATATCTTCTTCTTCTTCTTCTGCCTTTCTACCCCCCTATGGAGCATAGGCCCTCAACCAACTCACGCCAAGTCGTTCTATCCTACGCCATTGCATGGAGCTCTCCCCATGTCCTCCCCATCTTTCTAACTTCATTCTTCAGCTCTCTTCTCCATGTATTTCTGGAGGTTTTCCTAGCTGAGAGGAGTTATGTCAACGATCCGGACTCCTTGCGGCTTTCTCTACACCGTGTTATACTTCTTCTATTTGAAGAGCCTCTCCTCATCTTGGTTGGTTGGGTTTTGCTTGCTTCTTTTCTTGACTTGTCCATGGCTGGTTGGTTTTTGTGGCTATGGTTTTTACAAGATGAGGTGCAATATAGCACGGATATATTGGGGCACCACAAAACGACCACAAAGCAGCCTATAGTCCCGTGTGGAATGGCTTCTTTACCGATGCCTCAAACTATTTCTGGTCAAATGTTTTTTTTTTTTTTTTTTAACCTTGTTTAGTGTAAAGATTTATTTCAAACGGAACAAATAAACCCAAATTTTGTCTGGAACTGTGCTGAAATTATAAATTACGAAAGCTGGACTAATTTTCCTTTGTAAAATAACCATTGAATATGCATATACTTTTTTTCTTTTAAAGTATCCAGAAACCATGAGTTGTTAACCCCTTGGCTCGGTACTATGAATATCGCAACCCTTCGGCCTTGATTCCATGATAGATACCAAAAATCTGGGAGAAATGTTTCTTTTCTGCCTACCCCCGGGGGTGAACAAGGACCACAATAAGTTCGTCACCCGGTCGCCGCACAGTCCTAAGCCAACTACGCTAGCGAGCCGGGCAAATATATATAAACACACAGGGTAAGAACACTAACCCAATTGCTAATCTGGTGATCTTGCGAACTTACGAACCTTGACCGCCAACAATTATCGGCATGACACCTGATGACGATGATAACCATCAGGTCAGTTATTTTTGTGTGACTGTGACGTCACGCAGTCACGGCCTTCTTTGGTGATAGACACGCCCCTTCCTGTGATGTCAATGTTTTCTGTGTTTGATGTCTTGTACGTGTTTTTCATTTGTATATCTATAATTTGTATTTCTGTCTTTGATGCCACAGAATGAGATTCTAGCAGAATCAGTAACAGACCTCACTTTCGAACAATTTGTAGATCAGATTGGCGATTGTATCGCCCAGTAGCTCGCCCTTAGACGAAGACTTCGTCACTATTCAGGATAGTGTTTGGGTCTGACTCGATTGCTCTATAAAAATATAGGTGTAGCCGGGTTAGCGCAGTCGATAAGAGGCTCGCTTTCAAATCCATCTGCGACTCACTGCAGCCACGGTCGGTGTTCGAAATTGGGCGGTTCCCGGGGTTCACCCAGCCTCTAGGAAATGGGTACTAGAGTTGACCATCTGGGGTAAATGGAGGAACGTCGCTGTAGCTATAGAGTTACGTGCGAGCGGCGACACATGCGGACAATTCTTATCAGCTGTCCGTACTAGTGGCAAAGCACTTATAGTTTATAACCGTGTGCAATAACGCTGGTTCACATCTCCCGACTTTACCTTTTATAGGTCTAGCCCTATATGCCCTATTCGCCTAAAGGCGTGGAAAAGGGTCCTTTACTTTCACTCTTAGAAACCACCAGAAAAGTCAGCACGCCCTTCTCTGACACAAAGGTGGGAACCAGCGTTTTACGTTTGTTATCCCAAGCCAAATTCTATCAGACAACAGCAAAACTTTCGAGAAACTGTTCGTATTTAAATTAATGATTTCGCTCCCTTGTTGTCAAGAGTCAAGCCACGACTTCCCTCCCCGGAACTAGGAACTTGAAAAGGTAAAAGTGAGGCAATATGTTGCAGGGCTTTCAACGCTGTGTGTTAGGGACAGATTAATGCTGCAGTGTGAATGTGTGACATGCGAACCTAAAGTACAACACAATCTTTAAAACTGTACATATCTCTTATAAGGTATTAGTTCAACCTCTTGTTTGTTAGCAGACAATCACTAAACTAGCATTTCCTATACAGAACAACGCTCTGTTTACGGCACGCCTGAGAGTCTCTCTTTCTCCAGCCCTGCTTTCATCTTCAATGTCCCGTATCAACATTGGCAGGTGTTGGCCTCTGCCTGGTTTTTCCCGGAAACTGCACCCTCCATCGCCGTTGTCGCTAGACCACCATGATGCTTAATATGTCAAAAATAATTCAAGCTTTCGGGAGTGGATGCTGTTTATGAGACAGTTGTGTGTGTCGTTCAACTCCCACCAGGAGGACAGCACAACGGGCGACCAACACCCGATGACACAAAGTGCCACAGCTCAGATGAGAATGCCAGAAACCCTGTTCAATCTGTAGGTTATATTAGCTACCCCCCCCCCCACCCCCGACTACAGCCAAGTTGGAGATTTCAAATAACACAAATATTGCGTCTCATCCTGGTGCGAGATTGCCAGTAAGCTATACAAATGAGACAATTCTCCATGATATCTATTATTCGTACCCTAAGTTGCCGCGAGAACGATGTTAGATGTCAACATTTCTAGTTTAACTTTAACAGAACTACTGGGTCAAGAAATTATGTCTGTCTAAAAAAAAAAAAGGGTGTCAAAAATATTGAAAGTTTGGAAAGCGCTGAAATACTCAATGAGCGATCGGGAATTTATATTGTCGCGTGGCCTATTTTTCTCTGATTTCAAAGATCCCAATGTAACAAGCTCCCTTGTCTAATGTTAATTGTTTTACAGCTCAGCTGCGGTGACTTTAGTGAGGAGCCAAAGATATGGGGGCGGGGAAATAAAGCCACATGTTACTTTCCTGTGAAATTTAATTGTTAGTTAAACATTATATTTATACTCCATAGCAGTGTTAGATTTAGGCCACAAGCAAAACAAGCTGCGGTGCTTTAATAATATCCTACCCCAAACAGTGGAAATCCACCGGTCATGGGACAGTCTATCATTTCAGGGGATGGTAGATAGGATGTATGCAGTCGTGGGACCGAGGCTACATGCATTCGTGGGACATAGGCTGTACTCTCTTGTGGGACGTAGGTTGGTTGGAGCAGTTTTATGTTGTGGAGTCGTTAAAAGTAACAGAAAGTCTGGAAACCCATTCTTACCCCCCTCTAAATTGTTGGACTGTCCTGTGACGTCATCTGGGGGTAGGATATTTTTAAAATACCTAAGCCGCAACTTAGGGCTTCATAATCTGCATGGACTTCAACAAATTCCCACCATCCTCCCTTTCTTATTGTCTTACAGATACAGTTTCCTCTGTATATATCTTCAATGCAATTTTTGTAATTTACGTGACTTTGTAACCATCCATATTCTTTATTGCTTCCTTTACTAGCAACATCAAGTATGGGGATAGCTAGCTTCCCTCCTACAGCATAAGGCATTCCCAATCAGCACAAAGAAACATCTCATACATAGCATATTCATTACCATCCTATGCTACCAGTGCCAAACGTGGTCACCCACAACAAAACATAAAATAAAATTAGTAACCATGGAAATGAGGTGTCTGAGAAAAGCTGTAGGAGTGACCAGAAGAGATAAAATCAGGAATGAGGTCATACGAGATAAAGTCGGCACAGAACCAATTCTAAATTACATACAGTGTTGCCACTTTTCTTTGACAAAAAACATCAAAAACGGAGTAAACAAATATCTAAAAACATCTAAATTTGGGTTGAAAAATCTAGAAAAAACATCCGAATGGAAAGAGTCACAATCATGTCAGAATCATGTCCTCATCTTTATTGAAGTCTGCCTTACAAGATCCACAGGATAAACTTAGCTTGGAGGATGAAATTGTAGCTTCAGTTCATAAATGACTCTGGTATGCTTTAGCTGTTCCCATTTCTTTTAATACCCAATCAGGGAGCCGATCAGTGGAACAGCATTTTCCTACTCTTATCAGGCCGAATTTTATTGTCAAGATAGCATTTTAAAGGTCAAATTTCATCCTGTTTGTTAGGTAAGATTTGAAAAATTCACTCCAAATGAAAAACATCTAGAAAAACATCTACCATCTAAACGTCAGAAAGGCCATCTAAATGCAAGGGAAAACATCAAAATGTGGATGTAAAATATCCAAAGTGGCAACACTAATTACATACAAAGAAAGCAAATCAAATGGTTTGCTCATCTGGAGAGAAAGTTTTCTCACGCTTTACCATACAAGCAGTGTTTCTCAACCTGTTTAACGCCGAGACCCTTCAATAAAGTTCCTCATGCTGCGGCGACCCCACAAACATAAAATTATTTTCGTTGCTACTTCTTAACTCTAATGAATATCTTTTTTCCTATGGTCTTAGCCGACGCTTGTAAAAGGGTCGTTCGACCCCGCAAAAAAAATCGCGACCAGCAGGTTGAGAACCTCTGATATACAGCATACAACAATAGAGAAATACTAGAGCGAGCAAGAGGTAGACCAAGAACAAGATGGGAAGATAACATCAAAGAAACTCCACAGCACTACGATGTGTCTATGTATGAGGCGGCTAGAAGAGCACCAAGCAGGACCTTTTATCAAAGGGGTAAAAAAAATACGTAAAGAAAACAAGACTAACAACTACATGACAATATATTTCAGTTATCCATACATTTAGAAGGCATTTATATTTTTAATTTTTGTGATTAGCTGGTGTAATTGTAAAACGTAGGGGCCTCACAGCTTTTTATACCTTAGGACCTCGTCAAGTCCACATCCGGCCCTGCTCCATAGGGATTCTTCTTCTTCTTCCTCGCGTTCACCAGCTGTACACTCTAGCGGAAAGTTCTGGTTGCTCGTCCACTACTGAACTGCAGTCCTGCTCCAGAACCTGAGTGTTGCGTGTGCATCAGTTTTACAGATCGCATTCTCTGGAATACAAACTGTTGGTTCCTTGCCTCTCCGGCAGATGCACTCCGACTTCAAAGGAAGCTCCCCAATTAGTCGACTCTTACGACATGCTTTTGGGGAGGCAGTGGGTCTATTCTTGTTTTCCCCACAATGGGGCCTTGGAACCCACACGGGGGGGGGGGGGGGGGGGGGGGGGGGGGGGGGGGGGGGGGGGGGCTCCATAGGGATTGTTATATTATGTCTTTTGATAGACACGGTTAAGTCGACAGTAAGGAGCGGCATCTCCATCTGTTGTTGTTGGTCTCCCATGTAGATTTCTCCATGTCTTCCTTTGTTTCAAACTTTCTTTTCCCTGTCTGCGTTCCGGTGCCTATTATCAGGCAAACAAGAATAGACCCACTGCCTCCCCAAAAGCATGTCGTAAGAGTCGACTAATTGGGAGCTTCCTTCGAAATCGAGTACATCTGCCTGAGAGGCAAGCAACCAACTGTCTGAATACAGATGAGTCAGATTTGTAAAACTGATGCACACGCTACACTCAGGTTCTGGAACAGGACTGCAGTCCAGAAGTGGACAAACAACCAGAACTGTCCCCCGGAGTTTACAGCTGGTAAACGCAAAGAAGAAGAAGAAGAAGAAGAAGAAGAAGAAGAAGAAGAAGAAGAAGAAGAAGAAGAAGAAGAAGAAGAAGAAGAAGAAGAAGAAGAAGAAGAAGAAGAAGAAGAAGAAGAAGAAGAAGAAGAAGAAGAAGAAGAAGAAGAAGAAGAAGAAGAAGAAGAAGAAGAAGAAGAAGAAGAAGCAGGGAAGAAGAAGAAGAAGTATAAGAAGAAGAAGAAGAAGAAGTATAAGAAGAAGAAGAAGAAGAAGAAGAAGAAGAAGAAGAAGAAGAAGAAGAAGAAGAAGAAGAAGAAGAAGAAGAAGAAGAAGAAGAAGAAGAAGAAGAAGAAGAAGCAGGGAAGAAGAAGAAGAAGTATAAGAAGAAGAAGTATAAGAAGAAGAAGAAGAAGAAGAAGAAGAAGAAGAAGAAGAAGAAGAAGAAGAAGAAGAAGAAGAAGAAGAAGAAGAAGAAGAAGAAGAAGAAGAAGAAGAAGAAGAAGAAGAAGAAGAAGAAGAAGAAGAAGAAGAAGCAGGGAAGAAGAAGAAGAAGTATAAGAAGAAGAAGAAGAAGAAGTAGAAGAAGAAGAAGAAGAAGAAGAAGAAGAAGAAGAAGAAGAAGAAGAAGAAGAAGAAGAAGAAGAAGAAGAAGAAGAAGAAGAAGAAGAAGAAGAAGAAGAAGAAGAAGAAGAAAGTGTGTCACAACAGATAAACCCCAATTCATAGCAGGCTATATCTTACAGTTAAAACTGTTTACAACATTTTTTTTTTTTGGGTTGTAAATTTAACCCGATACTTTAATTTTAGCTAAACCCAATCACGGGGAACCTTGGAATCCACTGGAAAGTCCCATATTATAGGGGTGTTAAGGCTTGGGTTTGGGTTAGCTATAGGACTGGTGGCTGTTCATTTCAAGTTGTAATACCCCTGTTATAATATTGGACTTTACCCAGGATTTCGGGGTTCACCGTGTTTGAGGCTTCAACCCTTTAACTTCATTTAGATTCCATGTGTCAGAGTGTATCTATGTGTGTATGTGTCAGTGTGTGTATATACGTGTGTCGGTGTATGTGTATGTTTTACCACTCATGTAGATCTGCTAGCGACCTTTATAAACAAGCCCACATGAAACTGACTCACTGTCTCTTGTTTTTAATATCCATTCGTTGTAAACAAAACAAAACAAAAAAAGAGCCTACACTTTAAAAAAAAAAAAACATCCATTGCGTTCTGTCCGCTACCTAGAAGCAATTAGAAACATCAAAGAAGTTGAAATCATCAGAAGATAACTCGGCCTGGTGGCTTACTTCAGCGGAAACGTCAAGATGACTTCTTTGATGCAGAGATGAAAGTAAACTGGATTGAAACCCTTTTGAAGGGACAATGGTCACATGAGCTGAATGTGGTAATAGTTCAACTAGAATCGGGAAAACGCACGTCAGGGGAATATTTACATTGTGTGTCAGACAAGCGGCTAGACACAATAACTTTAGTATATTATATGTCTTCTTCCTCTTCTTCTTCTGCTGCTGCTGCTGCTGCTTCTGTTTCTTCTTTTTCTCGCCCCCTCCTCCTCCTCCTCCTCCTCCTCCTCCTCCTCCTCCTTCTTCTTCTTCTTCTTCTTCTTCTTCTTCTTCTTCTTCTTCTTCTTCTTCTTCTTCTTCTTCTTTTTTTTTTTTTTTCCTTCTTCTTCTTCTCTTCTTCTTCTTCTTCTTCTTCTTCTTCTTCTTCTTCTTCTTCTTCTTCTTCTTCTTCTTCTTCTTCTTTTGGTTCCTTGCCTCTCAGGGAGATGTACTCCGACTTTAAAGGAAACTGCCAATTTGTCGACTCTTACGACATGCCTTGAGCAGGCAGTGGGTCTGTTCTTATTTTTCCCACAATGGGATCCCGGAACCCACACGGGGAACAACTGCTTCTATACCTAACACAGATAAGGCATCCGGCCTGACTTGTTGCATGATTGTTCTGATATAACTTTTTTATTTTTTACTGTACACTAACCGAGATAAAGACGCATCTGATCTAAGGCTTTTGACAATTTATGTGAGGCCCCCTCTCTTTGTGATACCTTAAGCACGTATTTATTGTGTATTTAGGGTGCCGCGTTAGCTCAGTCGATAGGAGACTCGCTTTCAAATTCAGCTGCGACTCGCTGCAGCCCACGGCCGATGTTCAAAACCGGGCGGTTCCCAGGGTTCAACCAGTCTCTAGGAAATGGGTAACAGATTTGACTCTCTAGAGTAAATGGAGGAATGTCGCTGTTGCTACGGAGTTACGTGCGGACAAC
>CAJHNH020001490.1:67500-80000 GCA_905116865.2 Candidula unifasciata | reverse complement strand
CTTGATGCTGAAGATGGGGACTGAGCACTCACGGGAGTGTCCCGAGGGCAGTGATGTCGATTCCTAATTCAACATTCAACATTTTTTAGAATGCATCTTTCCAGTTCTACAAATGCCTCAAAAAAGTTTTTTTCGTATTCCACACACACACACACACACACACACATATATATATATAAAATATATATATATATATATATATATATATATATATATATATAATATATATATATATATATATATATATAATTAACTGTTTCAATGTGAAGTTTGCATATGTGCAACTTTTATTTCTCCTAAATCACATCTGTTCTTCTGCCAGGTGTGGTTCTTTACCTGGTCTTTGCCTCGTTCTCGTTTTCTTAGCAACCAGTTTTCCAGTAGGACTTGAAAAAAAAAGACGCCTCGATAAGGTTAGTTGCGTATCGTTTACAGGACGTTGCAGAACCAACCCCAACAGCCTATGGCTTTTGTGTGGTTTTTCTAGGCAAATTTACTTTCAGTCGTTGACGCCTCGATAGTGACTGCTTTATCCTTTGCTTCCTTTATTCTTCCACAGCGTTGCGAACGTGCTTCGAAATGCCGGGGTGCCGGGTTCGATCCCAGCTGCTGGCCCTGCGCCTTGCGTTGGTTTTAACAGTGGTATCGAGAAGCCGACAGTCCAGAAGGAATGGCAAACTACTGGACGTTAATTGCTTAGAAAAAAAACCACAAAAGCCAAAAAAAATACTGGGGTTGGTTTTGCAACGTCATGTAAAGGATACGCAACTAACTTTATGGCATGTTGCCAGTCAATGGGAGCAGTTTGTTGTGCCCATGTTGCATTAAATATTATGTGAAATATTCTATTGCTTGGATTATTTGTGTTGGTAATCTATCAGCTTCTGTTGTATTATAGTTATGAGCCAGCCCAATGACTCTCGTCTTCTTTGTCAATAAGTATTTTCTCTTTGAAGATTAAAGAGCTCAGTGAAATATTTCATTCACCTGTCTGCTATTTCTGGTGGATCTATTAATGGCCTTCCGGTCTTGTCATTAATTATTTCTGTAGGTTCTGATCTTTTCTTCGCATAATTTTGACTTCTTTGGAAAATGGTAGTTTTCTAATTTTCTGCTAATGACTCTCAGAAACGTTTCCTGGATGCATGTGTTGTTTTCTTTATCTGTCTGTTGGTTTATCTTTGTTGCAGTCTTTAAATAATCTTCGACTCTTTTTGATTATATCCACTGTTTATATAATAAGCTTTTATCTGCTTTCTTCTTGCCTGCTTATTTTACCTTTTCGCATCAGCAAGGTGAATATTTATTAAAACTCCGAATGTTTCCATCTATCCGTCTGTAGTAATAAGCATTGTGGTTTTGTATTCATTCCATTCATCCTCAGTATTACACACTGGAGGTGATAGTTGATTGAATGCGGTTTCTACTTTCTGTTGTAGCTGAGCTGTTCTTTTACTTCTTGTTTCAGGTTTGTTATCTTAATGAGATCTTGGTTTCTGGTTAATGTCCTTTGGTGTTTCTCGTTGATAACACCGCGGTGTCACATAAACTATTAGGGATTGATCTAGTGTCAATAATTCTCCCTCTTCCTTTAATTCTAGTTAGTAAAAAAGTCAGTCTTGCTCTTGATAGAGGTATCGTTTCATATGTACCCAGTGTGAAGCTGTGGATCGCTATGGTCGAAACGTGTATTCTCGAAAAAAAAAGAGTGTTAGCTACATGCGGACCTAAATACTATTCACATTCGCTTCTGTTATTACCTACCCTCTAGTTGAAATCCTCTGTACACACTATATTGTGCTGTTTACCTTCACTTTCTCTATCACTATCACTTCCAGCAGATCACCAACGAATTTGTTTTTTTCCTCTCTCCTCTGTGGTTATCATTGCCTTGTGCATATAATTGTATATATGTTTATGTTTGTTCCTCTCGTTTAATTTAATTTTCCTTCTTTCCATTATTTCAGTAATCTCTTCTGTTTTATTTCCCAGGAAAATTGTGTACTTCGCTTTTCTGTGTCGTAGATGTTTAACTTTCCCTGGCTGTTAATCCGGTTTTATCAGTCCGTGTATAGCTTATTGTATTCTCTGTAGCAATAATAACTCTCTTGTATACATTTTATGCCTGTCGCAACTTTACCATAGCCCCGATGTCCAGGAACTTTCGGAGTGACCCAGAATAGCCTTCATCGCTACCATTGCGGCCTCGTAGCAAGAGGCCACACCAGACTTCGCCCAGTCATGGCAGTCCCATACTTTGTCATTTCTCTCTCTCTCTCTCTCTCTCTCTCTCTCTCTCTCTCTCTCTCTCTCTCTCTTTCTCTCTATCTTTCTCTCTATCTCTCTCTCTCTCTCTCTCTCTCTCTCTCTCTCTCTCTCTTGTTTTACCCAACCAGGACATCACACAAGAGATAAACACCGGTGACACAAAGTGCCACCATGCGGCTGAGGATCACCCGTGGAGAGGTCCCAGAAACTCCTTTCAGTCGTTTAAGCCATATCTATGGCCAGGCTATATTTAGGGCCCCCGGCAAAATCCAGGGTGAGGCTAATAATAAGCTAATAATTGCATCCCACAAGGGGATGAGGAGATATGATAATTTACTACCTCTCGCGAAATGGACGTGGTTGTTAAGTTTCGAGAACGATGACACAAGCGACCTTAAATTTGCAAATGTCTTTCTGGCTGTCCTTTAAAGTTTAACTGTGCTATTTTCAACAAGTGTTCTACGTTCAGCTATAAACTGACGCCACAATAACTATCTGTGAACAGTTACTGGAGATATTTTCTTTCAGTGTCTATAGATGTTTTACGCCCACTAAAGAATCAATTCAATTAAAATCAAACTCTTTTTCGCTGTTATTTCCCTTCAAACTGAATGTCCGGATAGATATGTCGGTTCCTTTTAGCAGTGGGAGCCGTAATAGCATATTGACTAGCTCAGTATTTCCCAGAGTTGGTGCTTACTATCACTTGGGAGCCTGCGGTGGTGAAGAGGGTGGCAGCTTCGTGGGTCAAATTTAAGACTGAGTTAAGCCAAGCTAAGTCATATCTTAGAGAAGCCGCAGACAACAAAACAAAAACTGCCTGCATGAAGCACTATACATAACTAAGAGTCACTGACTGAAAAAAGGAAGGTCTTTTACTAAATAACTTGCTTACGTCCTTTTCAGGACGTAATTTTTTCTTATTTGAAGCCCCACTCTGGCTTTTGCCAGGGGCCGCAATATAGGCAGGCTATCAATATGGCCATTGTAACGCGGTTTCTGGACCTCTCCATGTGATCCTCATCCGCGTGGTGGCACTTTGTGTCTTCGGGTGTTTATCGCTTGTGTGATGTCCTGGTGGGGTAGAAAGTCAGTCAGTCAGTCAAGGAAGGTCTTGGATGGCGCAAACTGAAGATACAATTAGACATGTATGTAAGCATGATACAATTTGGCGAGGAAAGGAGTGGGTCAGAATGTCGCAGCAAAATTCAGACGTGTAAAGGGTTCTGGTCACACTGGGCCGTGAGTGCAGGAATGGCTAGCTGGTGCTACAGAATGAGAAGATTTATGACAATTCTTGCACAAGTGATGTGATTAATTATACATATGGCTCTGTGTTGAGGGGCAGACGAAGTTTATGGGAGTTCTTAGCACAGCTGAATGGACATCGCTTAGTACAACGTAACCTGGCATATGACACCACAACATCTAGTTTGGCTGTCACTTCACCCTTTCGCTGGCTTGAGAATCAGCTGTACACACATGTCGCAACAGTAACCGACTCACAGAGCGTCTTGAGAAAGGTGGAGACCGGTATGTTATGTGAAGAGTGGCGAGCATCTCTTTATAGGTACCAGGTAGTTCACGTCTTTTAGATATTTTCCCCTGTAAATTCCGGTGTATTCAGATTGAGCAAGCAGATAGACTGGCTGGTTCTGCACAACCTGGTGGTGAAGTGATACATGACAAGCTAGATATTGTAGGAACCTTCTGGGGCAGAGTAAACAGTACGGAAGAACGGATGGATTACCACGATCTGAAGAGAATGGTATTGCGAGAAGCGACCAGAGAATCTGGTCGACGATCAACGATCAGC
This sequence comes from Candidula unifasciata, assembly GCA_905116865.2. NCBI lineage: Eukaryota > Metazoa > Mollusca > Gastropoda > Stylommatophora > Geomitridae > Candidula > Candidula unifasciata. The sequence goes on along the minus strand of CAJHNH020001490.1, from coordinate 75,916 downwards.
ACGCAAGGGAAAGGTGAGACGGATATTTAATTAGACTGCTATTGGTACCACTTGAATTTGAACTCTGCGCTTGCTGCTGATGATGAGGACGGGGTGCTTATGGCAATGTCCCAAGTGATGTGATGTCGATTCTTGATTACACATTAATCATTTGGGGACTGAGAAGGCTGTGGAACGGCCCCAAGAATGGCAAAGAGAATCGCAGGTGCAGTTAGGGGCAATGAATAGACATAATGTAGTGGTGGAGACAAAGAAACACAGAATACGGGCAATTAACATTTTTATTTAAAATCCCTGGCAAATATGGACACTTTAATGGAATCTACTAATGATATTTTGGGTTTGGGACATTTCTGGGGGTGTTTCCCTCAAACTTGGCTTAAGCATGTTGATCGACAACCCGACATGCCTCCATCGTTGAACATTCTTTGTTTTAGAATCAGATTTCTATCTCTAGTAAAGTAAATTAAAGATACCTTACCACGCCTTATGTGCATTGGGCATATGAGAAGAGCACTCATATTTTTGCAGACCAGTTGGCACTAGTTGAGTAATATGGTCAGCATTACACCGGCTGTCTTTACTTCCTCAGGACATCCATCCTGGTCCCCATTTTAGGCTGGGTCGACCTGCGACGCCCCATAACATGATAAAAATCCACGCAGCCAGCAGTGGGTTACGATCGCGGTACGTTGGAATTACCAGTTGGACTCGCAACGCTTAAGCCACGGATGCCGCTATTTCTATCTCTAAATGTTATGAATCCAAAACCTAAAACATATGGCAACGAACCGACAGACATGGAGAGCTATGACCTTTGCCCAATGTACTGCCCTCGTCTCTAGATGAGAGACTAATTAATTAAACATTTGGTCCAAATGAATTCAATTAACTCCGTTGTACTGCAAGAGTTGAACGGCATTTGCCATCTCCTTGTGATGTGTGTGGATGATTCCCGCCTTCTTCGTGTTGTGATCGCATGTTTGATCCACATCAAAACACAAGTTCTTATTATCAAATTGATCGTTCTTGGAGTTCCTCTTTAGATGCAACATAGTTTCCCAAAAGCTTTGAACGATCCTTGTATCTAGTGTGTGTTTTCTTGTCAGCCTAAGTAGTCACGATTGTAAATTGTTTTCTGTAGAACGTTTTATGTTGATTTTGACAGCGGTATGATCTTCGAACTGCTCTGAGAGCAATGGCAAACCATTTAACATAAAGTTGAATAGTATAACCACGAACAGTCTTTAAAAGAATAGATAACAAACTAACAAATATTTATTATTTGCAAGGACAAGAAAAAAGGAAAGAAAGAAAGAAAGAAAGAAAGAAAGAAAGAAAGAAAGAAAGAAAGAAAGAAAGAAAGAAAGAAAGAAAGAAAGAAAGAAAGAAACAAAGAAAGAAACAAAGAAACAAAGAAACAAAGAAACAAAGAAAGAAACAAACAAACAAAGAAACAAAGAAACAAAGAAAGAAAAGAGAATCGGAGTTCTACCTCTAGAAAAATATAGCACAGGCAAGATCTTCAGTGACTGGCGAACCCTTCCTTCACCATGATCTCTCCGTTTCCCCATCACTTTCATCAATATCAGTTTTCTTTGACACACATGGAGCTATGTCTTAATTACAACTGCACTGTTGATTTAACTTCCTGCTTTCCGATATCTGTTTCAGTGTTACATTCCTTGCAGGGGCGCTGATTAAACGAAAACATGGGAGGGAAAGGATGTTAGTCCTTTAAAAATGTTTTAAGGGGGGGGGGGGATGGGGTTGGGGTGGGGTGGGGCCCAAGGGTATAAGCCTTTATTAAGAAGCCTTAAAATAATTACAAATTGCTATATTGACTAGAATAGGACAAAAAAGAAAGAGATGTTAAACCTAACTGCGCGACGACCGGGTGAAGAACCCCTTGTGGTCGTGGTTCATGCTCAGGGGGTAGGCAGAAAAGCCACATTTCTCCCAGATTTACGTTATCAATCATTTGATCAAGGCCGAAGAGTTGCGATATCCATGGTCCCGAGGGAAAGGGTTAACAACTCATGGGTTTTGGATAATTTAAAAAATAATAACTTTTTTACTAAGCTGTGGTGGAGAGAACAAAAAGAGGGAGGGGGTGAACTCTTTCCTATAAACATATTTTTGAGAGCTCAAGGGCGTAAGCCCCCTCCCCCCCTTTTTAACCCATGTTCCGGCGCTCAAGAATCCTGGTTCCTTTGTCTTCCTCCTATCTTGCCATTTATCTTAATCTCGGTTAATTATTCGACCCACTGCAGACGTCATTATATCGTAAAAGTAATCAGATCATCGATTCTAGTAATGTTAATTAAGCAGAGAGGGAAAAAACGGATCGATTTTGCTAGAAGTCGATTCTCGACTCCAAATCGATTTTTGGGAATGTGGCAATATTGTTTATGTTTGTTAATTTTTTTGCACTAATAGTAATAATGATAAACGTTAATAATAATAATAATAATAATAATAATAATGCAGAACAATCATATGTCATTAAAACATATAAAACGTGAAAAAAAAGGACCAATCATTGGGTACATCCTGCAGTGCAGGGCTTTACAACTGGCGGCCTGCGGAGTCCTATGTATGTATGTATGTATGTATGTATGTATGTATGTATGTATGTATGTATGTATGTATGTATGTATGTATGTATGTATGTATGTATGTATGTATGTATGTATGTATGTATGTATGTATGTATGTATGTATGTATGTATGTATGTATGTATGTATGTATGTATGTATGTATGTATGTATGTATGTATGTATGTATGTATGTATGTATGTATGTATGTATGTATGTATGTATGTATGTATGTATGTATGTATGTATGTATGTATGTATGTATGTATGTATGTATGTATGTGTGTATGGATGTATGTGTGTATGTGTGTATGTATGTATGTGTGTATGTATGTATGTGTGTATGTATGTATGTGTGTATGTATGTATGTGTGTATGTATGTATGTGTGTATGTATGTGTGTATGTGTGTATGTGTGTATGTATGTATGTATGTATGTATGTATGTGTGTATGTGTGTATGTGTGTATGTATGTATGTATGTATGTATGTATGTATGTATGTATGTATGTATGTATGTATGTATGTATGTATGTATGTATGTATGTATGTATGTATGTATGTATGTATGTATGTATGTATGTATGTATGTATGTATGTATGTATGTATGTATGTATGTATGTATGTATGTATGTATGTATGTATGTATGTGTGTATGTATGTGTGTATGTATGTGTGTATGTATGTGTGTGTATGTATGTGTGTGTATGTATGTGTGTATGTGTGTGTATGTGTGTGTATGTGAGTGTATGTGTGTGTGTATGTGTGTGTATGTATGTGTGTGTGTGTGTCTGTGTGTCGGTGTCTGGGTGGGTGGGTGGGGGGTTCGGGGGGGGGGGGGGATTGGGTGTGTGTGTGTATGTATGTATGTGTGTGTGCATGTTTGTATGTATGTGGATGTATGTGTGTACTTAGTGCCTATATGTTTGTGTCTGAGTCATTGGACGCGTGAGCGTGCGTACATATTTTACCAGCCATGCTTTTGTTTTTTGATATATAATATGCATATTATTACATGAATATAACATGCTTCATGAATATAACTGCTGTGTGAAAGATGGAAGTTTGGAAGGGCCGAATGTAAGACTGGCCTGCGTGCCTAATTTGTAACCCTTTGAAAATAAAGTTCGTTCGTTCGTTCGTTCGTTCGTTCGTTCGTCCTAGCAAGTGGACCCAGGATCATTGCCAATCGTGCTGTATTAATGATCTTTCTTTGCTATTGTTCAAGTCTCTGGTCTGTAACGATCCCCATAAACAATTGTCTTGGCACTTGAGTAAACTTATTAAAGAGCCCTGCTGTAGAGAAGCGAACAGAGACAACAAAACAGACACTTCAATTGGAAACAAATTAGTTGAGGAAATGGGAAACGTCTACACAAAAGAGACGAAAGTTCACGAGAGAGGCTACAGGCCTCGCTGCCAACAACATTTTGAACATGGTCGAGATTTTGATACGGAGTAGAATGGAATGGAATGGAAGTATAAAAGCGTACGAATGAAATAACTTAGCTCTTTTCTGTATCTGAAGTCTTACAGGGTGCTGCAAGGCCGGATAAAGACACTGTGTTACCTAAGCAATCTCGTCCCACCTATCGCCGTTGAGCAGTCGTTCATGAGGATGGCTATTAATGCAACTTGGGTCTCAGGCCAGTGAACGAAGAGAGGTGGATTGGCTCGTTGATTCGATGGTGTTCGTACCTTTCAATAGTTAGTTTCAGTGTTAGATCTAAATTTCCCCCCAGATATCAGTGTGTATCATCGCTCGAAGATATTTGATTTCAGAGGCGAACTTTCACTTCTGTTAGTTAAAGTACCTAGCACATGACCTGTGTGAATGCGGTGTTGATCGTTAATGTAATGTGAACTGTGAAGCACTTAATTTTGTATTCAGGAATAAAAAACAAATGTTGAATGTGATGGTTATATTCATTTGCTTGGTGCAAGATAAAACTTGTGTTTCGTACACATGGTCGGGCTAGACCTTGCCTACGCAGTAGCAGTCACGTGTTATTGTTGTCTAACCCTTTATTCACATATTTACGTTTCTTGTTTTAGCTGTTCAAGGGAAAAACAACCTATTGTTTTTCTTCCTTTTCTTTTTATTCTTTTTTTCGCTAGCACATAACTAAAGATTTGACCACCCAATTGACCTTACGAATGGCAGCCTGTATGCCAAACCGCTAGGATAAATCCCAGAAAACTGAACGAAAATCAGTCAATCTCCCTGTTTAGTTAGTTAATACCACTAGGATAAATCCCAGAAAACTGAACGAAAATCAGTCAATCTCCATGTTTAGTTAGTTAATACCACTAGGATAAATCACAGAAAACTGAACGAAAATCAGTCAATCTCCATGTTTAGTTAGTTAATACCACTAGGATAAATCACAGAAAACTGAACGAAAATCAGTCAATCTCCATGTTTAGTTAGTTAATACCACTAGGATAAATCACAGAAAACTGAACGAAAATCAGTCAATCTCCATGTTTAGTTAGTTAATACCACTAGGATAAATCACAGAAAACTGAACGAAAATCAGTCAATCTCCATGTTTAGTTAGTTAATACCACTAGGATAAATCACAGAAAACTGAACGAAAATCAGTCAATCTCCATGTTTAGTTAGTTAATACCACTAGGATAAATCCCAGAAAACTGAACGAAAATCAGTCAATCTCCATGTTTAGTTAGTTAATCGAATGATGATCCTCACTGCACATCGGACAAACACATAAGCGCTCGGATCCCACCTTCAGTATATTCCTCAGTGTGTGGCGACTGATAACACCAGTTCTGTGTTGGTTTACTATTCTTCTTTGGCTACAGGTATAGTGTTTCGTGTTTGACATCACCTCGTTCGACCTAAAGTTTTTGTAATCCTTTGAGTGTTGCCGATTGTCTTCTTCTAAATCGTCTTCTCGTCCTGTCTGCTTCAGATTATTGAGAATGTCGATCTGGTCCATTGCTTTAACCTGTACATACTGTGGCCTTCCAGCAAGCCAATTCCCCTCGTTTATTCCCTCTTACCCCTGTATCCCGGCACAAGAATGAATCTTAATTCTTTTTAGGCGAGATTTCATAAGCGTCCTTCTCAAGCATGATTATGGAAGCATTTAGAAAGCGCACATGGGAAAAATGAGGTGTCTCTAGCCACATCTCCCAGTATCCCGTACTAAGCATTGCGACGACCCGTTTGCAAAGTTGGAACTTCCCAAAAGAGACCCTTCCAGTGACAGAATAAATATGCAGTTAATATTAAGGGAGACAATCAAGTAAAGGTTATTGCAAAATGTATTATTGTAATTATTTCCCATTCTAAACAAAATTATTGCTTAGCAAGTTTAATTTTTCCACATTAAATTAAAACGTCATTATGATTATTATTATTATAATAATTGGTATTATTTTTATTATTATTATTATTTAATTATTATTATTATCATTATTATTGTAATTAATAAAATCACAGTTTCAATCTTTCTTATTTAATACCAAGTTAAGCTTTGTCCATTCTTTGCTAGTTATTAATTTCCATAATCCCTATCCGTTCTAAATGTAAGTTGTACCCTCTTAAGATGCAATTTTTTGTTATTTCGAAGCCCCACCCTGGCTTTTCCCGGCAGCACCGAATATAGTCAGGCCATAAACATAGCCTAGCCATAGATATGGGGGGGGGTGGGGGGGGGTGTGGGGGGGGGGGGGGGGGGGGGGGGGGTGGGTGGGGGGGGGGGGGGGGGGGGGGGGGTGGGGGGGGGGGGGGGGGGGGGGGGGGGGGGGGGGGGGGGGGGGGGGGGGGGGGGGGGGGGGGGGGGGGGGGGGGGGGGGGGGGGGGGGTGGGGGGGTGGGGGGGGGGGGGGGGGGGGGGGGGGGGTGGGGGGGGGGGGGGGGGGGGGGGGGGGGGGGGGGGGGGGGGGGGGGGGGGGGGGGGGGGGGGGGGTGGGGGGGGGGGGGGGGGGGGGGGGGGGGGGGGGGGGGGGGGGGGGGGGGGGGGGGGGGGGGTGGGGGGGGGGGGGGGGGGTGGGGGGGGGGGGGGGGGGGGGGGTGGGGGGTGGGGGGGTGGGGGGGGGGGGGGGGGGGGGGGGGGGGGGGGGGGGGGGGGGGGGGGGGGGGGGGGGGGGGGGGGGTGGGGGGGGGGGGGGGGGGGGGGGGGGGGTGGGGGGGGGGGGGGGGGGGGGGGGGGGGGGGGGGGGGGGGGGGGGGGGGGGGGGGGGGGGGGGGGTGGGGGGGGGGGGGGGCTAAGGGCTGTAAGGTGTTTCTGAGACCTCTCCGCGGGTGATCCTCATCCGCATGGTGGCATTTTATGTCACCGTGTGTTTATCGCACTGTGCTATCCTGGTTGGGTACAGCTACCTAGCTACCTACCCTTTATACCCCAGGTGTGGCCCACCCACCCGAGCCTCCGTAGACTGTGCGTTGAGAAAACAGTTATAATACCTGATCTACCCAAATCCTCAATGTTTTTGATCTAGTCCTGCCACTCATTGCAAAGTATTTTTCTTAGGCATCGCAGGTAAAAGCTATTTTGCCATTTCTGAAAGAGAACTGAACCCGACAGCAAAAGATGGCAAGCCTTGACGTGACCTCGTGTGGGACCTGTATTTCACCGAGAGATTTAGGGCAGAAAATAATATATGTATAAACATTTTTTCCTTTAGAAAATCCATGTAAATACAAAAGAACTGAATAGGAGTACACCATGTAGCTGAACGTCGCTCTCTCCACGATCTACCTGAAAGAGACTCGGTCTCTCGCCAGCTCTTCCATCTCGTGTAATTTCCTATTTAAAGTGTCACTTATATCCTGTGCACATCTTCGTTCACGGCAAGTGAACCTTTCTCAGTGGCATAATCTTAATCTTCTTCTGCCTTTCTATCCCCCAATGGAGCATAGGCCCTCAACCAACTCACGCCAAGTCGTTCTATCCTTCGCCATTGCATGGAGCTCTCCCCATGTCCTCCCCATCTTTCTAACTTCATTCTCCAGCTCTCTTCTCCATGTGTTTTTTGGCCTTCCTTTATTCCTGTGATACTGTGGGTTCCAATGCAAAGACATTCTAGTTATGCTGTTCTTCTGTTTTCTCAGTGTGTGTCCTATCCAACGCAAGCGTCTTTTCCTCACCTCTTGGTCCACTGGAGCCTGTTTAGTTCTCTCCCATAAAGCATAATGCTTTCTGGTATTATTTTTTTATGGCCAAAATATTTTTAGTTTCTAAGATAAGATGCTACTATGCCCTTCAACATCTGCTAAAGTTAAAGTGACTGTCTCGCAACACCAAGATCAAAATATATAAAACGTTGATAAGACCAGTCGTTTTAATGGCTCTGAAACTTGGTGTACAACTAAAAGAGATGAAGCCTTATTACGGGTTTTGGGAAACAAAGTCCTACAACGAATCTTTGGACCCATCAAAGATGCAAACAGCGGGGAATGGAGAGTGAGAAACAACAACGAAACTCATAATCTGTTTAAATCACCAATGATCACTGGCATCATGAGAACTAATAGATTGAAATAGTTGGGGCATACTGAAAGAATGTCAGATGACAGAGAAATAAAAACTGTATACACCAGGGAATGGTCGTAGACCACAAGGGAGACCAAGAAGACGATGGAGAGATAATATCCAGACCGACCTGCAAATACTTGGTGTTATCAACTGGAAAGAGAAGGCCAACCAGAGAGATGAAAGGAGACGGGTGATATTTGCAGCAATGAAACTCAAGGGCTCGGAATCCTGAGAAAGAAGAAAAAGAAGAAGAAGAGACAAGATGCTGTTGACTAGCCAATCTTCCTTGATGTTCAGATCTTCAAGGGTGT